>CAJNIZ010043415.1:232241-254915 GCA_905231905.1 Symbiodinium pilosum
GTTATTTCCGGAAATATCCATATAAACAAAATCAAACACATCAATTTCGGCTCCATGCCCACTTGCTTTTGGTGGCAAGCACGACTTCCTGTAGATGATGCATCTGCAGCCTCTCATCGTTGCCAACCTAGGATGTGTTATGGCAAGACCGGTGGCAACTACACCATTGGATTGAGACACGACTTGTAAATGGATAGGGATGAAGAGACGTTGGTTTGTCGCGTGACCATGTTTCGTCCATCCCAGGCTATGCCCACAAAAGCCAGCCATCGAGCGCTTGGCAAGCGAGTTGGGCGTCTCTGGTAGCTTCGAGCAACTATGCCAGAATGACCTTGATCAGCAACAAAAACTGTCTTCTGCTGGCTGCTACGATTCGGCACTTGCTTTTGGTATGTACTGTGCCTGCTGAGGACAAAGTCGTGGACAAGGCGCCGCATGATTGAGATGCAGCACTTGTGCACACACACACACACAGCCACACACGCACAAATGTTAGGGTGCGCTTAGCAGATGCAATGTTGCTGAGACGATGCTGGGAGTTGTTAGCAGATGCCATTGAGCAGCTACGCATGCATGCCCGTTTGGCCAGATGTTTGATGTCTTCGCTCATGTTACAATTGTTTAACTTGTTGGCACGAAGGGGTTCCTCATCTGGTCTCTCATGTACGTTCATCCGAATAGCGGCAAGTGCTGAGCTGGGGATGACGTGAGGCAAATTGCTGTAGTCGTTGCTAGCACATGCTTGCGATGCCGTCGCGGAAGGTGTTTGCGGAATGCAAAGCCAAATGCAAAGAGTCAAAGTTGCTGGACTTTGAGACGCCGCAGAGGAGGGCATGCAGCCACGTTGCATGTTGCCTTGCATTGCCTTGCTGACTTTCAGTCCGTACTCAACAAACATGCAGGATCGCCCTTATTTCAGATCTCTGGACGCCGGAGAATGACATGCTGACAGCTGCCATGAAGCTCAAGAGACCGCTCATTGCCGAGAAGCACAAGCGGGGGGGGGGGTGTTTGGGCAAAGCTTTCCTAGTACGTTGGCTTGCAGGGGGATAGCGAAGACAGTATTTAGGCATTCTCGAGCAGCACTGTTTGCCAGATGTACGGTGATTAGAGGGAAGCTGGAAGCCTAAAAGCTTGTGTCGTTAGATTCTGTACATGTGACATGTGGCCCTGAGGGAGGAGATTCAGAAGCTCTACGCCTGAAAAGCCTTGCCTGACATCAAAGATGTGGTTTGGAACAGCCCTGGACAGTCTGGACATGTCTGGACGCGGCGGAGCCTGAGGGGGTTGCGCTGCTTGCCCAGCCACGTTCGCGTGATTGATACATTGTGTGGCACATGTGTTCTCATTACAGTTTAAAGAGCAGGAGGAGCTGAGTGAAGACAGGCTACCTCAGTTTCACATTGGAGCCCAGTTTTCACTCATGTGTTCAAGTGCACTATGGCGTGCAGACACTTGAGTTGGAGACTGGGGCAGGACTCCCATCAGTTCAACACATTTTTTTGGACAGGGATCAACATGCTCTCTTTGCTTTGACACAGCTTGTTTGCCCAGCAGCTGCATGTGTTGCACAAACCATTATGGCTGGTGGCCTCTTCAGAGTTATGCCTGCGCTCGATGCCAGTCTCTTCGCAGCCGGGACATGCTGTTCAATGATCACCGCGCCGCTTCCCCAGAAATTTCCCTCGAGATGCCTTGCTGCAAAGTCGTTCGTCAAGATGTTCCGTGCTGGCTGTGCAAAAGCTTGAAGCTACAAGATGAGTCTCCATGTTTATGCCCGAGCCCAGCTAGCCTGGCAAGCTGGTACTGGTAGCTTTTTCTGATGCAAGAGAGTTTCCGTCAGGATATCCAGCTCAGGGCGCATGAAGCAACTGAGCATACGGCAAGAGCGCAATTTGCAAACCGGGCTCAGAGGCTGGAGAGTGCGACAAGCTTCTTGGTACTGCCTTTGCCCAGGTATGTGGCAAGGTTGGTGGTGCAGACCGGCGGCCTTTGCAGGACGCAGCTCATGACTGATGCCTAATTGGCTTGGCCTAAACTGGCAGTGTTTGTTGCCCCGTTCATTGCGAGACTCCACGCTCCAAGAGTCAGAGCCCGTTGGTTGGGAAGGCAAGCTTTCAGATTCCTTTGACAGTTCTGATTCTCTGCAGAATGACTAGGTCCGGTCAGGAAGGGGCTCTGTCGCACTGTCGCACTGTGGAGTGAGTACCTGAATTACCATGCCAAGACTTCGCAAGGTGACAGATGCCGGTCGCGAGCGCGTCCCTGAGAAAGCAAAGCCAGTGGCTGGTGGAATTCTACATTGACGGTTTCGACCGCTGATATTAGGCAGAATGGCTGGCACAACCGCCGGATCTCGCTGGCAGACAAGGCTTTGGATTTGCGCAATGAAAGTGTATGAAAGTGCCGAAAGGGAACGAGTCCGCATGCACCTGGCGAAGGTGAAATCGTTGGCAGAGTTATCAAGAGCAGGCTTTGCACAGACGGAAAAGCAACGGAAAATCCAAGATGCGAAGATGTGAGAATTCTTGCAAAGTCTCCGCACTTAAATTGACTTTCAGGCGGCGGCATCCATGCCACACGCTGAGCTAGTCCACGTTCGCCTGTGTTGGTCGCCGAGCAGCTCCTCTAAAAAGTCATTTAAACATCGACTTTTCATAGGGAAGCCATGCTGCATGCAGACCATGCAGACCTCAGCTACATGTTTCACCAGTTGCGCTTGCAAAATGCCAGATGCCAGAACGCATTGGGGCTATTTGAGGCTTTACAAGACTTGAGCCAGAAGCGCTTACAGATTATGTCAACACAGCAAAGGCAACATGATCATTATCCCGCTCAATGCTTGTAGAGCCAGTGCCTTCTCCGGCAATGCAGCGCAATCTACGCAACCTCACAAATCTTTGTGGCTCTTTGCCACGTGCTAACACATGAGAGTAGCTGCGTAGACTGTCACTGTGAAATGTGAGATGTTGACATTGCGTTCGACTTGCTCTGCGTGGCGCTGCGTTGTGGGGAAAGCCGGAAGTTAAGCAAAGCTGTTGCAGCCTTTGACACCCAGCTGTTTGAACAGATGTTGCAACAGATCGCAATGTTGTTGCCTATGAGGATTTCGGGTGCCGACTGCAGCTGCTGTGCTTGGGGTTCTCCTGCTTGCAGCTAACCTTCAGCCTGTGGGTGTGGCAGCAAGCAGCGGAGCGCCGACAGAAATGGAAAGGATGGCGATCAGCCATGCTTACCATAGCTCTTGGTGCCAATGCTGCAAAAAGCTGTAAATGTTGATCGTTATCCTTAAAACCTTTTCCGTCTGACACATTGCTGAAGTCCTTGTTTGATTTGTGGAAGTGTTGGCTTACAGCAACTGCAGCCTTGTACATTAACTTGGAAGCGCCATGGCTGTGCGCAGCAGGCGGCATCAAGATGCCCAACTACCTCTGGATTGTTACTGAAGTTACTGAAGCTGGCGTGACACAGGTTGACGTCCGCGTTGTGCATCGCTTTGGCCACGCTGCCGATGTCCCAGACGAGTCAACAACTCCACATTGTAGCACACCCAAACCGGCCTTTTGCTGCAAAAGTGCCGCGCTACAGCTTCATAAGCAATGATACCGTGATCGACCCAGAAGTGGCATGGCTTGGCACTGTTTTATCTAACTGCCTGCAATTGCCATACTGTACCTAGCGCAGCGCCCAGGCTTGCTGTCAACATCTTCAAGGCGCAGCCTAGTCTTTGCCAAATGTACAGTGCAAACAGTACCCTCCGCACGTGAGCAAGGAATTTTATGAAAGTTCGGAGCTATATATGCAGGAAGGGATCCAGACATGGCGTGAGCAGCTAACGGATCAAAATGAACGTGGCAACATCGTAGCGATACCCCACGTTACGGCAAATGGTTTTCGGCTGGTACGTTCGCACTTTTTAAAGATTGAAACGCCGTGGTCACTCTGTGTTTCCGACTACAGGCACATCCTGAATAACCCTTTTGTCCTCAATTGACTGGCCTCTCCATCATTGGTGAGTTTATTCAAGAAGTTTCGTTCCGTTTCGCATCCGCCAGCGGAAGGCCGAAGCTTGCCGGCTTGTGTTTGTGCTTTCCGCGCTTGGTCATCTGCAGTATTTCGAGGTCAACACACTCACTGGCGGTCTGGCTTGCCTTAGGAAGGTAGCCAAATCGGTCCAAGCCGACAGAATCATTCAGTGCCCCCTTTGAATAGAGAGAGGTGCCATGCCTAGTCGCGGTGCAAGAGCAGAACACTTGCATGCACCCGTTTCAATTTTTTGCACATGCCCGCTGCCATACCTTTGGTGGCACCGTGTGAGGGAGAGAGCCCGGGGGGGGCATCCAGCCCTCTCCCATAGCCTGAACGAAAGAAAGAAAGAAAGAAAGAGGCATCGAATGTAGAAGAAGAAGAAGAGGCATCGAACGTTATGAACCACAGAACCTCTTGTCATTACTAACAGCCTCAGCTATTGCGCAGGCCACAGCTTTCGCTGGATCGACAAGCACCCCCAAACTGCGCAAGGTCCAGGAGCCAAAATCTGAGCGTCCCTGCGCTGCCACTGATTCTGTGCGTGTGCCCACTCAGTCAGAATCTGAAGCCGCAGAGTCACTTAGGTTAAGGTCGGCAATGCCGCTTGAGTGCCGCACCAAGTCAAAAGCTTCAGGCATGCCAACCTGGAGTGAAGATGCCAAAGCTTCTGGAGCGAACTTCCGTCACTTTGAGGCATGGTGATCTCATGTCAGCAGCTGCCTTGGCATTTGACAGAATCAGTGGACCAGGCTCACGTTTTCGTACCTTCCTAGCCTACAATCTCAGTAGTGCGGTGAATGATCTGAGAGCCTGACTTTGGGCCCCAGGGGTTGGCTGGGCTCAGGCGGGTATTTGCGCTCTGCGCAGACCCTCAGTGGAAAGCAGTCGAAAGCCTCCCCAACAGCCGCGATTCCGTTCTGAATAAAGCTGGCCTGGCTTGCAACGCAAACAGGGAAATCAAGTGAAGAAAGAAGGCTTTCAAGTGGCAGAAAAAAGCCCAGATACTATCTAAAGTCAAGGCGAGGGTTTCAGAAAAATTGGCCATAAATTAGGTTTCCAACAACAGCCTGCTTGGGGGCCAGGCAGAGCCTTTAGCAGCTTTGGTCCCTCAATAGTGGCAAAGCAACTGTGCTGTACAGGATACTTAACATGGTTCAACGCTGCAGAGCATCGATTGGATGTTTGATTCCGATTCCGTTCCGCTGTAAGTCACATTGCTACCGTGCCCACTCACTAGTTGGTGGCGCGCAGCACACAGATCGCCTGGCGATTTGTGCGCAATTTGAGTGTTTTTTGATGGTTTCTGGACTTATCCGCTGCCGCGAGTGAGCACGGACTATTCCGATTTGTCCACGCTTCGCTCCATAGCATCATGCCCAAAGCATAACAACGTTCGTGTTCCACGAGCGTAACCGTTCATGTTCCAAGAGCATACGGTGACCAGAGCCTCCATGCCTAAACCGTAATTAATAACGTTCGCGTTCCTAGAACATACGGTGACCAGAGCATCCATGCCCAAACCAGAACACTGTTCGTGTTCCACGAGCGTACGGTGACCAGAGCATTCATGCCCAAACCATAATAACGCTCGTGTGCCAAGAGAATACGGTGACCAGAACGTGCATGCCCAAACCATAATGACGTTCGTGTTCCAAGAGCATACGGCGACCAGAGCATCCGTGCCCAAACCATTATAACGTTTGTAATTATCGTTCATGTTCCGATAGCATACGGTGACCAGAGCAGAGCATCCATGCCCAAATCAATACCTTTCGTTCCAAGAGCATACGGTGACAGAGCCTCCATGCCCAAACCAGAATAACGCTTGTGTTCCAACAGCATACGGTGACCAGAGCATCCATGCCCAAACCATAATAATGTCGTATCGTTCAGGTTCCACGTGCATACGGTGACCACAGCATCCATGCCCTAACCAGAATAACGTTTCCTGTTCCGCGAGCATACGGTGACCAGAGCATCCATGCCCAATTCAATACCTTTCGTGTTCCAAGAGCATACGGTGACCAGAGCATCCATGCCCAAATCAATACCTTTCGTGTTCCAAGAGCATACGGTCACCAGAGCATCCGTGCCCAAACCAGAATACCGTTCGTGCCAAGACCATATTTATGGTGACCGCGTTATCTCGCAGTTGTGCCGCACGGGAACCTGATCTGAAGTTTACTCTACACGAAATTAAATGACTTAGCTGTGCGTTTGCGATGCCCTGGCGCAGCAGTGCCTTGTAGAAGGCAAAATTTTGAGTAGCTTGCGTCCCACAACACGCAGATAATCGTGAAACAACGATTTAGTTTGCCGGGTTTCTTACTTGCTCATTTTGCGGCTGAAATCGCGCTAAAGCCTCAATTTCGTGCACTTTTATCCCTCTGAAACACGCAGCAGGCATTCTATGCGCGCGTGACTTAGTTAGGCAGTTGCGGCATACCGGTCTGCGAAGAAGTAGTATAGTTTAGATTTATAAAATCCGACAGGGACAGATGGTGAGGTTCAAAAGAATTATTTTCCAGAAAGTTTGCAGATTTTTCCAGATTGGGGAGGAGACCAGTTTCGCAGATTGTTTTCAGTTTTTTGCAAATTGGAATTTGGATTGAAGATTCTTTGCAGATTTCTCGCGAAAGCACCGCGAAGGGTTCCTTGTCAAAAAACGCTTGCCTTGCTTACACCAGAGCACCTACACCGCTCACATACACTGCACCAAGTACACCACAGCACCTACACCGCCCACATACAGCACATACATCGTTACACCGCACCGCGTACACCAGATAGCCCACACCGATTCTATTGTATTTTACCTTATTTCTCAGCCTGGGTTGGGTTTGGCTGGGGTGGGCGGGGTGCACCCCTCTGCGGGGATGGTGCGTGTCGAAACGCTCTCGGTGTGGCGCCGTGCGAATTTGCCAAGTTGGCGAACCCTCTGCGGGGATCGTGCGCGTCGAAACGCTCTCGCTGTGGCGCCGTGCGAATTTTCAAGCTCGGGGGCGAACCCTCTGCGGAGATCGTGCGGGTTGCAACGCTCTCGCGTGCTCTCGCTTTGGCGCCGTTTGAATCTTCAACGCCGCCGACGAACCCTCTCGCTGTTTCTGCGGGTGCGAGCGCTGGCGCGTGGAGCGTCCTGCCAATTCTGTTTGGAAAGAGTGGCAGCGCTGGCGCGTGGAACGCGTCCTGCTAATTCTGTTTGGAATCGACGACTCCCTCGCTGTTTTGGGCACGTAACATCCTGAGGAATCTGTTTGGAGTCGACGGACCTCTCGCTGTTTTGGGCGGGTGGGAGCGCCAGCGCGTGGAGCGTTTGGAATCGACGCCCGTCTCGCTGTTTTTGGCGGGTGGGAGCACTGGCGCGTGGAGCCTCCAGAAAGTGTGACCTCGCGATGTTCGAGAGGTGGCTTTTCAAATACCCGGCGGTTCTTGCTCTGCTACAGGAAATGCATGGAAATATGTTTTTGAGCTTCAATGGCAGTCATCCATCGAGGCGATGACAGATGCGTCTACAGTGGTGATCGCAGATGATGTCGAGGCCACGTGTTTATGCAGCCAATGAAGTGCACGCGTCAACGACGCCAAAGTTGAAATTGCAGGTGCCAGTTGTAGCCCACGGACTTGAATCAAAGAGTCAAAGCATGCTGCATCCGTAATTGCGCAAGAGGTTGGCTACAAGGTTGTCAGCCAAACAACTTAATATAGTATAGCCCCACCAAGTAGATGATGGAGTACAACTAAAAGCTAAGATGAGCTAAGCGACATCCCGTCCCGACCTGAGGATGAGGGCCGCCTATTCCTCACATGTACAAATCACCAGTCTACAACTTAAAGGGGGGGAGAAGTGGAATTGCAGCACCAAAGAGAGAAAGACAAGCATGGAAGCCTCGTGCACCAGCTGCTGCCCGCACCTGTAGACTGTAGAAACACAATGTGTCACATCATGGAGAAGTGCAAGCAACCTTTAGAAGCCAGCTTCTTGATTGCCTATTCAAATGTATCTTGCTAAGCATGTTTGTGGTGAGCAGCAGCCCCGCCTCCCTTAGCATCACTGGGGGCAGCATTCGTATTCTTAATAAAAAGATGAAGGGCCCACGCGAGCACCGTGGCCCAAGAGAGGGTGCAGCAAAGCCCAAAGCACCAGCAGTTGGAGCATCCCCCAGACAGGGTTGGCCAGTTGATCACTTCAGTGCTCTCGCTGAATGAAATTGCTGCAATTGACAACTTATACAGCTGATTCAATGTTAAGTGTAACATGCGTTGTGTGGAGAACCTCTCCCTGCACCAGATCTTAGCGTCGACAGTGAATGCCATACTGTGTCAGGATATGGTCCAGGTATGGTTGACTTGGAAGAAAGAAGATTCTGCCTGACTGCCAGTCCATTCCAGCCGTGGCATTTGTGGTTTCAATTTTCGCTGCGAGCTTACAGCAGTTTGTGCGCAAAGATCATGCTTCACATTCATCTGCTTGAGGTTGGCATTGTGGGTTACTCAACCTGGACCGCCTTTGGGCCAGGCTCTGAAGCTGACAGTTGCAACTATTCAGGTGCTGCTCTTGTCACCATTTCGCGATTTGCTGCTGTGATGCCAGGAGCTTCTGAGCTTCGAGACCCATTTGAGGAACATGAGGACTAAAACTGGCAGGCAACTTAGACCCTGCAGCCCTGCAGCCAGCTCGTTCAAAAACTATGCATTTACCCGAGCTCCACAGCCTTCATAGGCTCAAGCGCACAACTATACAATTGGTCAAGGCTTGCGAGACTCCGCCAGCTGCAACATTTGTTTTGAGGAAGATGTCTGGGCTTGGTGCTTTTCGCCTATGCTTTGCAGCCAGCGCCTTGGTCCCGGGGCAGTCTACACATGCATATTGCGCGTGTCCACAAACCAGTAGTTGTGCTCACCCCATTCGCTGCAACCCGCACCCGGCTCTAGCTTTTGCTGCAACTATTTGGACTACCTGAGTACCAGTGTACAGCTGCTATGATCCATTTCTGCTGCCGCTACTCCTCTAATGGTTATAGTGGCTGTCATTGCTGCTGTTACCGTGGCCGTTGCTGTCTCTACAATTTGTCTACTGCTTGCTGTATGCGGACTGCCTGAGATGATTACGAGTACGGCCCACATTCGTTTTCCTTGCTGCTTCCTCGAGTACTACAGGGCATGTGTTGTCAGAGGGCAGAATTCCTTCCGATGAACACTGCGCTTCCCCTCAGACACGTAAAGGTGCAGCTTGCCAGCAAACTACTTCGCTTGCTCAGCTTTCTTGCGGGGCTGGAATGAGTGCTTGTGCCTCAATAGTTCTGGAGTTGCCACGGCTTGGATTCTTCTGTCGAAGTGAATGCTCCTCTGTAAATCGTTGGTGGCTGGGAATGGTGAGATCGGACTGGTAGAATCACAGGAGCATGCAGGATTGCAGCAAATTGCAGTGATGCAGTGAGCGTGCTTTGAGCGACGCGTGCAGTGGTGAAGCTGCCAAACTAAATGCAGCCCTTGCAGATCATTTTGGTAGCAGGGGCGGGTGACTAGACTCTAGACTCGCCTCGGTGCTTGCACGTCTAGAAATCATGACTGCTTTCGTTACTTATCTTTCAAGTTTTGTAATTCTCCGTGTAAACTATTGGCCGACCGTTGTGGCACTGCACGCTAAGGCTACGCAGCAAAGGCTTCGAGTATTCCAACTCCATTTTCAGCGGGCAACAGCTGGGCCTCCAGTTCTTGCGCTGGTCCCGGCAACAAAACCAGCTTTCTGTTGCGGCCGTCGGAGTTGAAAAAGCTCTGCTCAGCAATTTCAGGGGGTTTAGCAATGATGGGTCACTTGTTGGGGATCCCTATTCTTACGGATCCATCCTCCTGCCATTTCTTTGCAGACAGGCGGACCTTGACTGTGAGAAAGAACCACATGTATGTCCAACATGTTTCCCAGCCTGACATGTTGAGAAACAACTTCCTCGATCTTCCTTGCAAACCTACAGATCCTTCTGGTCTCGTGATGGATCCTTCTGGTCTCGTGATGTACCATCAGAAGCAGCATCTTGGCATTTGCAGCCAGAAGCGCAGCAGATGTGTGTTGAAAAGTCGGTCTCATACGGTACGCATTGTGCGCGAACGAACGGGTCGCCATGGCTCTTGCGCCAGCCTTCAACGTGCAGGTGAGTCTTTCAGCCTTAAGATGTAATTCATCCATCTGGCCAGCAACCGGACGGAGCTATAGAATTGCCATTCGCATCCCGAGACGCCTATTGCTTCAAGCTTGTAATTATCTGAAGGATTCTGAAGGGTTCTGTACAAGTTTGCTTGAATCTCCTGAAAAGTTTTGCCCGGCTAGCCTCGCCACTAACATCCAAGTTTCCAGGACTTAGAAGGAATCCAGTCAAATGCGGGAAGGTAGCTCTTTAAAGAACTTTAATGAGCATCCCTTGTCAGGCCGCACCAGGCTTGATGCCAGTGCAACGCCTCGCCGTGCTGCAGCATCTGCAGCACAGTGTAAGCATCCAAGAAGGAGAGCTGTTGACTGCACCGGAACGACACATCTCGCAAGACCGAGCGGTGCAGCACAGAGTGGCTTCAAAAGGACGACTGTTTTGCAGCAGCGCTGCTTTCATAGCGCTCGTGGACCACTTAGATTCTGTATGCTTCATGACTCCGCAAACATCGGAGTCAGCTGTGTCTGCAGACGTGGAGTTCATTACGCGATCGTTGCGTGTGTACGTCGCATAAGGTTGCCTTACCACGCATCCGGCAGCGACGGATGACAGCGACAAAGGCACATCAGAAGACATCAACGGTGCATAGTTCCATGGCTTAGCGAGGCCAGCAGGCGTGCTTCTGCGCAGCAAGGCTGCGTCATATCGCATGTCGTTTCTGAGTCTGCAATGACTCTTGCCGCCGCGCGTAGGCCGCGTCCGCCTTGATTGGGGGAATGCCGGGTGATGAGAGGTGTGCTGTGGAAGAATCCCAGACCGTCCAACAGATGCAGAATTGGACAAATCGTGAGGGAGGAGTGGAGGGGTAAGCGAGGGCGGCCGGAGGGAAATTCCCGGCGTGGAGATTGTGTTGAAGCAGAGCTGCCCTGTCAAGACTTTAAAGAGAGGCGCAGAGCGGATCCCGAGGGTTCTTCGGAGCGCCCATGAGCTGGGGCCTAGAGAAATGTTGCAAGATGTTGCAAGTTGGGATCAGGCGTAGAGACGCGCAAGCAGCTTGAGGCAACGGAGTGCATGGTTGGCTGCTACATTTGCATGGATTCAGACGCCTGCGGCTTGTCTGAAGGCATTCCTTGAAGCTCAACGTCAAGCGCCGCCGGAAAATGATCCGCTGGGCGGTCCTCTCGTTCCGCACCTCGGGCTTGATTGAGTTGATGTTCGAATTTACATGTTCACATTTTATATGTGCTAGCAGTAGAAAGGTACAATGACGGCCCGCTGGACCTTTTTTGCATTGCCATTTTCCGCCAGGCCTCTCACTGCTTGAGCATGACATTGTGTGTCCTGTGCTGAAGCCTTGCACTTGCAATTGAGCTCAGCTGCCTTCATAGGTTTACTGCAATTTTCCCTTCCCTGCGCAGAGGTGATGTGCGGCGTCGCCGGTTGGCAGTCTCCGCTTGCATTTTGGGGTCCAAAGGCCAGCATTTTGCCATATGGTAATTGAACGCTTTGCGCGCCTGGCCTGCCAGTATCTGCTCATATGAGCAGCGCTTGTTTTTTTCTATCCGCTATTCTTCCGATACTATCTTGGCGACACCAAACTTGGCATGCGCCGGACTGTGGCCGTCCAAGGATGGAAGCTTCATACAAGGGGATGGCTTTGCGGAAGGGTCGCAGATAGTGCATGCGAAAACACGAATCCGAATTAATCCATACGATCAGATGGTTCAGAAGACTGCGAAAGTTAGGGTTGAGAGATTCCCAACTTTACGGGCTTGTACGATGGAAACACGAACATTAACAGCAAGACACATGTTGCAGTTCGGTTTTCGAAACCGGGAGGGAATTTCGCGGAAGGCTCGCAGAAGGCGGAGTGCAATTTTCAAGCCCATGCGACGTGGAGCGTTGCAACTGCAAAAGGCTGCCAGCAAAAAACACCAGCGGCTCATCCACATCCTAAAGTAACCCACGAGCAAAAGATACTTCGTGGAAGCGAAGAGGTTGGTCAAAGCAACACCTTGCAAGATGTAAAGCAATTCAGGACTCTTTGAGCCGCGGAAGGACGCCGATGGGTTTCGCGGAAGGGTTGTATTTTTGTGTCAATATGTAGAATTTTAGTGGAACAGATGCCGCTGCTCCTTTGCGCTCTTGCTCTGTGATTCCGTTGCTTTAGAAACATCTACGCAATAGTGCCCAAGGTAATAGTTACAATGCTTTTCAACTGGCCTCTCCTCTGTTTCAGGCAACAGGGTGGAGAAAGGAAATCCGGATGCACGTGCAAGCACGCTGTCTGGCATTGATGGTGCCCTTGTCTTACAAAGACAGTCTGGCTCCGTTGAGGTTTCCCTTGCCTGTCCATCCTCTGGCGACCAGAGCCTGTTTTCCAAAGCTTGCTGCAACGAGGGTCTCCAGCTCATGCGTGCCAAAGAGGACCTCCGTGTTACTTTGAAGGCTGCCCTACTGGATGCGTGGCAATCGAACAGTCAGTCAATCAACTGGATGGACTCCCCGCTGCGTGTATTACCTGCCTCCTGAATGAGTACTCAGCGTTCATCGAGGAAGCTCGCTTGCGGCTAGCTTCACGCCTTGCCTCGTGTGCCACATGCGCTGTTGGTAATTATCTGCTGTTTTGTGCTTGGACAAAAAGAGACTCGTTCCTTGCTCTCGTCCTGCCTTCAGAGCAGTTTTCATGTCGTCCGCGCTCGTCTCCACTTGCTGGCCTGATGTGCTTTTGCCTCTAAGCAGCTTTGTCATGGGGTACGACGCTGTTTTGGAGACAGTGCACCTTGCGGAGCCGGCAAAAACGTTCTGACCAAACAAAGCGCCCATCTGAGAAAAATGCATTGTTGAGACTCTCAAAGCCACATGCATTGGCGAAATCCAGCTTGACCGGCAGACCTCGACTCCACTTTGGGCCTGTCGCAGGCACAAGGGGCGGACGCGAGTTAGTTGGTTAGCTAGAAACAAATGTTTCCCGGAAACCTTTCGAATGTCACCTTTTTGTCAGAGACTAACCTTTCCGGGAAACGTTCGTTTCGCGAACCGAACTGAGGTTTCCAGGAAAGGTTTGTTTCGTAAGAGGGAAAGAAACCGGTGGTCGTAACGGATCAGTCCCTCACCGTCAACTGGATCAGCGCTGGGCTCGAAACAG
Organism: Symbiodinium pilosum; assembly: GCA_905231905.1. NCBI lineage: Eukaryota > Dinophyceae > Suessiales > Symbiodiniaceae > Symbiodinium > Symbiodinium pilosum. The sequence goes on from CAJNIZ010043415.1 coordinate 245,562, forward strand.
CTCCGGGGTTTTCGGATCAGCGAAGCAACAGCTCATGGCATGCTCTGTCACCCTCCTGCCCCAGTCGTTGCTGGATCTGTTAGGGTCGAGGGCTGTAAGCAGCGCTAGTCTCCCTGATGGATGGCCCCGAGCTGACATGCCCGGCGCATCCGGTGCATGCTGCTATGCCACCTTCGCATTTATTGGGACAGATGTGGAATGCTTGCATGCGCGTGATTTTGCGGCGCGGGAGATTACCACGCAAAACATGCTCTACAACAGGGAACGGTTTGAGGTTTACACTGCTGCATGTCGGCCTGGATTTTTTGATAGTGTTGCGACAGTTCTGTCACGACAAAGGGTCTTTCTTGGGCTGAGGATGTTTACATCTAGCTTAAACAACTTTTAAGCTGACGTTGATTGTAGGCAAGTGTGAATGCCGTACAAAGATGCTCTTAGCCAACATAATAGTTACTTTACCAACCTAGATACTAGAACGCTTACGAATTAACGGTTCCTGGCCCGAGTTTCAGTGGGGTAAAAACGCCTGCAGGCACGCTATAGAGCAACAAGCTGAAAGCTCTGGCGGAACTGCTGTGAAGTCAAAGTTGGAAGGTGCAGGTTGGGATCGCTATGCCAGGATTGCCGTATTCCTACCTATGAGCGTTGCACATCCTCGCGCATGATTTGGCATGCGAAGCAAGAAGCGGAAGAGCTGACGCAAGCGGGAAGTCAAAAAGGGTCAAAGCATCGAGCCGGCTGAACCGCCTGGACTACTACCTGGGAAAGGAGACTTGCAGCCATACTTGCAGACCGAGCTTGAAATGCAACTGGGGCGCCGCCCTATCCCGGTGCTGTTGCAAACCGCTGTCAATGTCCTTGATTTTTTACACTTGGGAAAAGTAAACCTTGCGAGCTCACGTGACGAGCTGCCCAAATAGTTTTGTAATTGTTGTATGTCAACCAGCCAACCTGTCCAATATTGTCCAATGAACAGCTGCAACACAAGGCGCCTTTTTTGGTACAAGTTTGAAGTTTGGGGGGCTACAGTCCAAGAAGCGCTCCGAAATGCAGAAGGGAAGAGGGTAAAGCATGGTAAAGCTATCTGCCTGGCATCCAAGACACAGTTCTCAATCAGCAAGCTGGAATGCTGTTTGAAAAGGGTAAAAGCTTGAAATATCTTAAACTTGTCACCTACCCAGTTGGCTGAAGCCGCAGGAGAATTTCGATTCAAGAAACCCAGGCTCGCGCAAAGATGCTTCTGAAGCGCTTGGCACACAACAAAATCCTGAAGATTGCGGATGTTGGTCGCGCAATACTAGTGCTGTTTCCAGACACTTCCCCCCTCCGCCCCACACAAATGCTTGCATGCCGACAGGCCTATGACGGCATGTTGGAGGTGGCGCACGCTCAGCAGTGGGGAAAAAGCCTCCAGGAAACGGAGGACACAGCCTGTTTCCACCTCCTACTGTAGAGATGATGATCATGGTGGTGATGATGATGATGATGTTGTCGTCGTCGTTGTCGTTGTCGTCGTCGTCGTCGGCGTCGTCGTCGTCGTCGTCGGCGTCGGCGTCGTCGTCGTCGGCGTCGGCGTCGTCGTCGTCGTCGTCGTCGTCGTCGTTGTTGCTTGCATCTGAATAGTGCAACTCTGGGTCTGCGCTCTTGAACGGCTGTTGATCGGACATGGGCTAGCCTTCGGCAAAACATCATTCGAACTAATTCACCTGGAAATTTGCCGTTCCATGGAGTTCTTCGTTTGCAATGCTCCCCCAGAAAGGGAAGGGTGAGCCGATGATGGCTATAAATAGATGATGGAGTTGAGTGATGAAGCCAAAGGCCGAGAGTATGTGTGAGACGAAACAGAGAGTCACTCAAGATGCTGCGAGTCGCCCTGTCATCGTCTTATTGAATCCAATAGAAATTGCATGCAAGAATTGCCCGCTTGAACAGGAAGGGCGCTGATCAGCAAGCAACAATACAAAGAAGTTCTGCGGCTGTCATCGTGTTTTGTTTTGTGCTCCGACAGTTGAAAGAAGGCAGGCAGCTTGTCAGTAGTTGGTTGTTTTTGTTTCGAGTTTTCTGAGCGCAGCTTCGCTACCTACATTTCCCGCATTACTATAGGATCCCAGTGGGCATGCATTGCAAAACCAAGAGCATCACCTTGCGCTTGCTTTCACCAGCAGATGTGGGCTAATAGCGCATTGGCCGTAACTCATCGCGCATCCAGCATGTGCTGGAAGGGCGGATGCTCCTCAACGAGCACTTTGAAACTGCCATGTTTAGTGTAAAGGCCCTTAAGGCAGCCTACTCTCCCAAACATTGCAAAATCATCACTTCGCACTTCAGCTTGAAGATGTTTTTGCATATTGCTTTTCAACGTTTATTGATCCGCGAATACCAGTCCGGGGTCAATCTAATGTATCATCATGGGTTCACCGGACAGTCCTGCAATTGCTTGGAATGCATTCGCGTTGCCTAGTCCCAAGCATATCTCTGCGGCTTTGAATGGCTGTGTGCAGAAACACTGCGAAGGCTACATGCTGCCTTGCCACATCACAAGAAGCCGCGGCTTACAGTTTCGAGAGCAGTTGCTGACTAGTTAGGGTGCTTTGTGCGAGGACTCTGCAATGTCCGTCATTGATGGGTTGCTCCCCGAAGAGGGCAAGGCCAAGAGCGACATGGACGCATCTCGCGTGCATCTTCGAATCGTACTTTCTTAACGGCATGGAGTTGTAATTATGCCGTGCAAACAGCCATGGTATTTGTGATTGGCTCACCAGCTTCCGTAGAGGAAAACACATGCCCATGATTCACAGCCTTGAAGCCATCAGCTAGGGCAAAAAATTCTCAAAAGACGCCAAAAGATGCGATGCCACGCAAGTACATGCACTTACAACTTCAAGTGCCGCCGTGTTGGTCGCGATGGGGTGCCTTGGACGATTCAGACCTTCAGCCGCCATCCACCGAATCTCACTTCATCACAGCGCAGGCAGAGCTGCTGCCGAGCCGCGATTCCTTGTGAGGAGCTGCCCAATCAGGCCAAGCCTTTCGATCAGCACCTGGATGATGAGCTGCTTTCTTTACCTTTCAGGTTGTGCATGAGACAGCAGAGGCCAGCAAACTCTTTCAAGCCATGCCAACAGGGCTGAAAGTCCCTGGATACTGTAGCCATTTTGATGTCATCATTCTGTTCAGACGTCCGAGCATACCGCGACGGTGATCGTGCCTGTTTAAGCTCTCGGAAGCAAAGCGTGAGAATCTTTAATTGTTGAGAAGATGCGCCGTCAGTCGGGAGTTCAAACAAATGAAGCAGGCTTCAACAGATGTGGGGCTCAGGCGCACAGATTCAGGGAGGGTGCAAAGGGGCTGTGCGGGCAGGTGACGAGTGGGGCTGTGGGCGGGAGGCTTAGTTGCCGAATCTCTGGCGATGTAGCATCCCCGCGATTCGGTAGAACACCAATTTGAGAGTCCAACAACCCAGCGCATCATCTTGCGTGAGTGTTTTTGTTGAGTTTTCTTTAGGTTTACAGTAAGTAAGTAGGAGCTCGAAGGCCTGTCAAACTCAACCTACTTGGCGGTTCATGAGACCTAGTAACCGCCTACAATTGGGCCTGTAACTCTACTTATAGCCCTGCTGTAAGGCCTCACTATCCCAGTCATAAGTGGTTTCTAAGTTTCGCGAACATCCAAGAAGGCAGGCAGCCTCTGGATAGAGTGAGGGTCTATCCCACATTGTGGCAAATGCTAGCAACAATTTTTGAGATGCGCCAAAGATCCATGAAAGCCACGGTGCGGTTTGAGGCGGTTTCGGTCTTCTGTAAAATGCTACAGTTCCATGCGGAATTGAATAATTTTCGGTTCGGTGAAGGTCTGTGCGATGCGACTACTTATGCATATGTCCCGGTTCGCTGCGATTATTCGGTGATCTCTTACACACCTTTCTGTTAGGTTCTGTTTTGTGCAACTTCTCATGGTTGTGGGTTGCCGGTTGATGCAAGCCAAATTTTGCCAATATTGGGGGGTTTAATTGTATAGGACTTAGGAGGGTTTCAGCAGGATATGCCATATGATTTTTTGCAGCCTTGCACAAATCATCCAGCACTGGTTCTTGGGGAAAGTCGGACATTAATTTGCAGCCACAAAAACTTGTTCAGCGTATCCTTCAGAGTTGTGCCAAGAATGGGTTCTTATGAGTAATGGTTCTACTTGTCCCAACACCTGTCAAGGATAAGGTTACTTGCAGGCAAATTCTGGGCCACCTAAGTCTTTTCAAGTTATATTCGCTCTATGTACTTTTAATGTTTTGAGTAGGATATAACGACAGGAGGGTTTTAGCAGGACATGCTGAATGATTTTTGCAGCCCTGCAAAAATCATCCAGCACTGGTTACTGGGAAGTGTCAGAAATGATTTTTTCAGCCCTCCAAAAACATTCTGCGCATCCTTCAGATTTGTACCAATAATGAGTTCTAACTAGTCATGGTTCTACTTTCCCAAATCCTTTTAAGGATAAGCTTACTTATCGGCCAATTCTGATCCCCCCTAATTCTCGCGCAGAGTCCAATCGATTATTCCAGGCATTTCGTTGCAAAAATCATGTTTGGAGGCCCCCGACCCATAACCTCATAAACTCATATGGGAAGCTACCCGACCCCCAACCGAGATGCAGTGGGACCGACGCCAAAACACAAAGTCCAAATGATACAGTATTTCCAGGTCTTGCAAACCTCTTTTTGGAGACCCCCCGACCCCAAGCCGGCTCGCATTTGGTTATTCGATGTGGTTCGGGTGGTTCCTGATTCGCTTTCGGTTCATAAGGTTCTTTGCGGTTATTTATTTTGGTTGTTGCGAATGCGGTTCTTGCGGTTTGGTTGATTCGGTGCCGGTGCGAGTGGCGGCCTTCACGAAAATCATTTACACGCATGCGCTCCTGCCAAGTCAGTGTGCAGAGATGAAGCGCGCACGAGCAGTGTTTGTTTAGAAGTCTTGCCAGCTGCGCCGGCCAGGTTCGTTAGATTATATGTCAGATGACCAGGCCAGACACAGATTACCTTGGCTTTACAGAGCACTCAAATCAAGCGCAATTCCCAAAATCCGTCTTTGCAGCTCGGAGTCCAGCCAGCTCGTCTGTTGTTTGAGATTTTGGACAGCACCCCGCAGCCAACTAACGTAAGCCAGTGCGATGAAAGGACCTTCCAGGCCCCAGCATTCTTGTGCTAGAGACGCAGCAGGGGGGTTCTTGAAGACAGAGAGGTCGTTGAAGACCTGCTGCTGATCCCCAACAGCGTTCCCAGGTTTGAGCAGCATCTTGTTGAGGAGTCTCAGCGAGCTTCTGCTGCTGCTGCTCTGGGCTTTGCGTAGCTGGGGCTCACGGGCTGTAGCGCAACCCAGAAGAGGTTTATCATATCCATGTGCTCAGATGCTGTTTGTGCTGCGCTCTTTCAAACTCGTTGCTTCTGTTAAAAGACGTTTGAGATGTATAGATTGTTGATCCAAACAAGCATTGGAGCAGACTGCGCAGAGGTCGTTCAAACTCTTATCTGATCCCAGGATGGATAGCAGCAGTTTTAGTATTTGACGAGAGAATATCCGCAGCCTTGCCTCGAGCTTCTGTAATGACTCACCTTGGTCGCTGATTCTGGTGAGATGAACGGCAAGACAGGGACCTGCTGCCTTGCTGGAGTGAAGGGCAGGTGACCGTTCTTTGAGATGTCTGCGTGCATTTGTCGATCAGATCTTTTTTGGAAGACAATCTTGAAAGTAGAAGTGCGCTGCGCCACGCCCTTGAAGTATCCAGTGTCCAGCAGGTAGGACATTTTGTGGATGTCGCTTTCTCTTGAGCTTTCCGTATTCTGTCACTGCATCCCCTTGCCTTGCCATCCTCAGTTCCTCACACTCCTTCTATCTGACGGATTGAAGGGATCCATGTGGGGGCAGTCGCTACTGCGGCTAATTGCGTGTGCAGAGAATGGGACTGCTTTTGCATCTCACAGGCTTGCAGCAACGACGTTCAAACCTTAGACGGATCATCGCACAGTATGTCGCGTCTCTTTGTGAGGCATGAAGAATGCGGCCCAGCCCGGCTTAGGTAGAGGGCCTTCTTCGAGAACTGTTCCGGTGCAGTCCTTGCTGCATGGCTTGTCCACACAGCCCTGATCCGCTGACAGCATGATTAATGTTTCGCATGAGGACTCCATATGCCTGCAGCCGTTTTGCAGATTATCTGTCCAATAGCTCCCAAGCTTCCAGCCGTGCTTTGATATCATCATGGCGATGCCCGGCTTTGTATAAGCGCAAATGCAGTCAAGCCTGTCCGATTGAACTCTACAGATTCTCCTTTGATGCAATCAGGCTTGGTGGTCTGGCTGGAATCAACTGCGATTGCCAATGGGGCTTGCAGCTCGCCCTGGTGGATGCATCTACAATCGCTGGCTGTCTTGACTTGATGATGTTGCTGGCTGATGGTTGAAGAGCTTATTTGCTTCCTGCAACTTGTCCCAGCAAGTGAAGGAGCGGAATCTTGCTTGGCATCGTCATCATGCTTGCAGCAGGCTACCATGAATTCAGGGATGCCTGCGCTGGGCTGCTATCTGTCTGCCTTGCTCGTGCTTGGGCCAGGTGTGTTTACAGCTTTGCCAGTCTATTTTGACCTCTTCTGCTACCAGTGGTACTACGCATTGCATCTTGGCTCATCTGAATTGCATTCCGTCCGGCTTTTCAGCAAGCTCCCTTGAACCATCAATGGACATGGTCATCTGTGCCGCATCATTTTCTTGTCCTGCAGATTTGACACGCACCAGGTGCTGGTTCTGGTTCCTGCTCGGAGCTGCAATGCTCGTGTTCGGGATCGTTTACGAGGCTGGGCATATCCACAGCTTGGCATCATCTTGATCCCAGTTGGCGCTCAAGTTCCGCGTCTACATCTAGCGCTGCATATATGTTGTTGTCAATTATCATGCACGTGCAAGCCCAAACAGCTGATCCCTTTGATTACGGCGCTTGATGAGGGTTGGTGGCTGCGTGCCAGTTCCTGATACTTTCGCAGCGATCGACGCCTAAGAAGCATTCCCCATTGCATGTTGTGATCCACCGTTTTTGTTACCTATCTCTCGGTGGTATAAGTTCCCGAGATTACGGCGGGGGCATGTCCACATGTCTTGAACATTTGTCGAAGAGCCCTGCCCGCCCTAAAGCTGGGTAGTCAAGAATAAAGTGGTTCGGAACACAGCAGACTTACGGCCCAACGGCTTACTAAAAAAAGGTACGAGCCAACTTTTCACTCGCAAGAAAAATCACAAGACAGAAACGGAATAGTGGCATGATTTAAATTGAACTGGAATCCCCAAGACAGAGAAATGAAGCCCTTACCCAGAGACCAGTGCCCTGAGGATTCTAGATTTCATTCTTTGCCATAAACCATTTCTGATTGAACCGCTTGAATTCGGCACGCTCAGCAATTCATCCCTGCTAAAGCAGAATAACGCAATAATGGCCCTTAAAAGACTGCGGAATAATCTGGTCCATGCCAGTCCTGGGCCTCAATCTATAAAACCTACTCTAAATGCAATTCCCGCTACATCCAAAGCTCCTAAGGACTTGAGTCCTTTACGAGAAACAAGTTCAAACCATCGTTTTTTTTTAATGGACCCGCTTACTCGAAAAGCCCAGCAAGTCATCCCTGCAGAGGGGTAGTAATCTGGCCCAGACGAAACCGAATAATGGCCCTGAAAAGTGGGAAAAATCTTGTCAATGCCTGGCTGGTGCCCCAATCTGTGAAGTTCGAATTGCACTTTAATTTGTGTGAGGCTGAATTCCTCCAGGACCAAGCTCTGCTGGGGGGCATGCAGAATCGTCGGGGGGGGTGTGTGTGATGCTAGAGCACCCTTACCCTGAGCCCGCTACGCAAGCCAGGCAGGATGACTTCCTTGTTTTGACAGGTCTTTTGGACCATCCGTAGATCAAAACACCAGCCTCAGCGGATTGTTAGCCCCGTAGGTTCAGCTTTGGTATTGCTGTGTCGTAATCATACTGCAACCGCTCCGCCCAAAAAAAATCAAAAATCGGGAGATGACCACAGAACCCCTGTCGCGCCACATGCACACCTGCGCTACCATGTTTTTCGAGGACTTTCCTACAAACGTCATCCTCCGTTTATGTGAAATTACAATAGTTTGAGAATTTTGGAGACGAGCACTCCATGGAAAATTGAAAGCATGCTCTCCACCTACACACGCTCACACACTTCTAGATCTTTCAGTTCATCTGGACGATTCCCAACGAACCTTGTGCAGGGGTTCCCTTATAAGACTATGATAAGCTCCGCCACTGGGCAACGCCACTGAATGTGGTGAAATTTCCATAAGCCATAAGCGCCGAATTGAGGTACAGACTCGTGTATGAATCCTTGTGCTCCGCATGTTTTCTGCTCTTGTCCTGATTCCAGTTTTCGCTCCGATTTACGCTTGCAGGGCTTGCATGGTTTTGGGATTTATGTTGTACGAAGTTTCAGAATTCATGCGCGGTTTATCCACATTTTGCGCGGGAGTTGGCGAGTCAAGCCTGGATTTCTTTATGCCGAGGCTGTTTTCCTTATGCTTTGGGTGTTTTTCCTTTGTCATCGGCGTATTGTCCGGACCACACCATAACGACATCACCACTCTTTTGTTACGACCAGATTGACGTAAGCCCCCTAAGGAAAAGAGTCCTTGATTATCACAACCATCGCCAACATTGAGAGCACCACCACCACGAGCATTACATTCGCAAGAGGATGCATTGAACAACAGAAGGCTGCGATATCGCACTTCTGCAACATTGAAGGCCTCAGGGTGCCTTGTAGCAAGCATGCCGAGAAACAAATTCATGTCCTCAGACGCAAAATTGCCACAGTAGACCTCAGCCGTGCTCAGAAAAGAGCCAGCAAACGACAGCCGTATCCACGGGCGAGAAAGTCAGCAAAAGGCCTAGCTCAGACAAGGCAAGTGACTGAGGAACCCTTGAAGCGTTCACTGGAGTTCGAAAAGCTAGCTGTGGCAGAAAATGAGTTGTTGGGGGCGAAGATGTAATTCCCGAGCTTCACTGTATATCCCCACGGAGTCGAGCTTCGCCTGCAACTCGACTGAGGCGTAGGAACGCAAGCTTGAACAGAAACAGCATAAGGCCTATAGGCTTATAGGCCTAAGCACAAGGACCTGGTGCTGGTGCCGGCGTGTGGCCCGAACACAGAGAAGGTAGAGTACACGACTGTCTGGGTGATGCGTCGCCAGCGGGCCAGTGGACAAAGTTGAAAAGCTTTGGGACCCCGCCCCCCAGCGATTCAACGGCAACGTACGCAGCATGACGAGAGAGCTGTAGAGCTCTCAGAGCGCGCCCC
>CAJNIZ010043415.1:255015-269572 GCA_905231905.1 Symbiodinium pilosum
GGAAAAGAAAATGGAAAATGAAATGGAAACTGGGGATAATGGAAAATAAAATGGAAACTACTATAATGGAGAATCAAATGGAAAAGAAAATGGAAAATGAAATGGAAACTGGGATTATATTGGGGTTATATTGGGGTTATATTGGGATAATGGAGAATCAAATGGAAAAGAAAATGGAAAATGAAATGGAAGCTGGGATTATATTAAGGTTATATATCACGTGACGGTGCTCGCCTGGTTGTGATCCTCGCAACTGACGCTTCTGGACACCACCATACGTGCTCTTTCATCTTTGCTGCTCTAAGGGTCGACCTAAGGTCTGCGCATATGGGGGTTGTTCTAAAGGTCCTTGTAAAGAAGGGACCATTGGGAATACACTTCCTGAAAAGGAGATCCTAATCAAACAAGGAACCTACATTATGGCCACTTGGGGACAAGTATTCTGAACAACCACCATATACTATTTCATCTGGTTACCAGGCCCCGCAGCGATGGAAAAGACAAATGGAAACTACGAAAGTATTGGAGATTATAGCGGGACTGCTACCAGGATCCATTCCGTCATTCCTTGCAAATCAGAGGTAATACAGTTGGAGTACTCCTTCCTGGTCCAGCCTTCTACATAAATCCCTTCCCCCTAGTATCAAAACCCGCCCACCACCCCTAACACTAAATACTCCCCATTGTGTTGAATCAAAATATTGTTGGGAATATTTGATCATAGGGTGGGTGGGAGGAGGGTATAATATGGTATAATATTAGAGGAGGGGATTACCCTGCAAATTTGCGGGCACACGGCAACGGGCATAAACAAGCCTTAGTTTAGGGTTTGTGGTTGTGAATTTAGGAAAAATAGGAAATAAACAGAAAAACTAGGAAACACCATAGGAAAACTAGGAAACAACTGGGGAAAACCCAGAAAAGACAAAATAGAAGCACATAGGAATTCGCCTAAACATAGGAAAATAAACAATTCCTAAGAGATTGCTGGTCTTACTGTTTTCCCAGTTTTGCTGTGAATTCCTATGTTTCCTAGGTTCCTTTGTGTTTCCTATGTTTAGGCGAATTCCTATGGTGCTTCCTATTCTTCCTATGGTGTTTCCTATGGTGTGTTCTACTTGTCCTGGTTTTCCCTTTTTATTTCCGTAGTTTTTTGTATTTCCTATAACCCCCTGACTATAGCTCATATAGCCCTACCTTAAATCTGCGCTGTCGCCAAACAGTGCGGCTCCACATCATTCGTTCGAGAACTGCCTTCTCGAAGACCTCCACGTCTCTGCCCTGAGCAGTAATCCCAAAGGGTCCATGTACCCAATAATTAGGTACTTGGGTTTTGGGTAATAGTAGTCATAATACAGTTTTTGGGTAAATGTATGATTACCAGGTACTTGGACGCTTGATTAATCCCAAATGGCCCATGCAGCTATATGCGTGTTGCCCGAAATTGGGGTTCTTCTTTTGGGGGTCCTAATAAAAAGGATTATGGTATTTTGCGGTCTATAGCAGGATCACCTCGTTTTGGGAAACTACCAGGTAATACATACTTGGGCCCAAAAGTAGGTATACGGGAACCCCTGTGGGCCCGAAATAAAGAACACTCTTCCCTAAGGGTCCAAATCCCTAATAATCATATACTTACCCAAAACCTGCACTATAATTTCTATTGCCCAAAACCAAAATACCTAATTATTGGGTACATGGACCCTTGTGGCTATATTATATAGACCTACATTGACCCATTTGGAATGGAGCGGTTGCTTGACAAAGGTGCACATACAACTTAGCTTAGCCCACATTACCCTAGCAAGACAAAAGAATCCTTCACTAAACCCTAAACCCTAAGGCATGGATGTCGCAATTCCGGCGGCCTTTGGGATGCCAAAGGGTTGAACAGCCAGCATGCATGGGTTTGTGGACCAAAGCTATAGAGTGCTGCAGCCATGCTGTGTCAGTTTAGGGGTTTAGGGTTTAGGGGTTTCTGCAGTAGCAATCATGTCTTACAATGGAAATGCTCATGCTTGCGCTTGGCCGTCTGTGCGCAGGTTGTAAGTGTAAGCCCTACACGAGCTAAAGTGACCGACGATAAGCCCTAAAATACTCCTCTATATCATCCCATTTATAACCAGCCTTCAAGGAGTTTAGACCATAGCTCACATTGTCTACAGGGCAGTTCTGATTGATCTGAAGGTTTCAGGCAACGGCTACCCAGCTTTCCTAAATTCCCTTCATATTTGCCTATATACTGACTATTCTGGGCGTAAAAGCCATTATTATCGGTACTTGGGAGGTCTATAGCTACTTCCGTGCAAGGATTTCTCGCTGTCAGTCCGATGTTTTGAGTGAACTCTCCACCCTAAACCCTCAAGCCTAAACCGCATTGCTTGACCTGCCAACTCAGATAAAGCCCGAGGTATGTAAGGAGTCTGTAGGGGTACGGGGTAATGTAGGGGTGTGCGGGGCTACTTAAAGATTTTATAGGTGACGATGTAGGGACATGTAGGGGTTATGTGAAGTTTTGTGGGGTAGTATAGGGACTTGTTTTAATCTCAAGAATGGTCGTTGCGGAATATGTTTGGCATTCGCTGTGTGATCACGCTCGATCGAGACAGCGGACGACTATACTCTATCTTTTACTAGTGCACGGGCAGCCGTGTAATCTTTCATCAACCCCTCACCCACACAGTAGAAGCCCCTAAGCTCTTTAGTGTATGGAAGCTGAACCTGAAACATTGATCCGCACTTCAAGCAGAAGCTCCGGAACGATAAGCCTTGATTCCTACTCAGTGCCTCCGGACTCGTGACCCTCCCCGAATCCCAAATCTTCACTCAGACCCTGGCCCTCAAACCCTAGATTCCAACACCCTGAGATCAGGAGTTGTGGGCCTGAAACAAGCCTTGAATGAGCAGGTTGGCTGTAAAGGCCGCTGCGACAACCAGGTGCTGGCGGCAGGGTTCAGGCAGAGGACGGGCGCTCTATGGGGGTTATACAGGACTTAAGGGGGATACTAGGAGTTTAGACTATGGCTCGAGAGAGAGCGAGAGAGAGAGAGAGAGGGGTTTAGGGTCTCTGCATTTTGCGCTTGTGGTGTGCTTGGAGGGTCAGGGGGACTTAGTAAGTAGGTTAATAACCCCTATAACCCATATAATAACCCTAGTTATCCCCATTACTAACCAACTTACGAAGTCCCCCTGACCCCCCAAGTAACCTGCGGCTCGGTATCAAGGCATCTGGGAGTAGTCTTTGCTATACACGCAAGCCGCAAGGACTCCTCAAAAGCGCTCCTGTGTTGCAAATTTCCCTAAATAGGGGGGGACTCTGATATGCACCCCTAAATACTGTAATCCTTATTATGGGAGCCCCCTAAACCGCACCCCTGATTCTGGGAAACCCTAATCTCTATAGACCTCAATATAATCCTAGCTTCCATTTCATTGTCCATTTGCTGTTCCATTTGATTCTCCATTACTGGGGGATAACATCCCAAAGTACCAGGATACCCTCATTTTTGGGAAACCCTAAGACCTATATATCCCTATATCTAAATACCCGCATTTCTCCCCTAACACCCTCTTCAAAGGTACCCCTAATTTATGGAAACCTCCAAATAGCACTAAACACTGCAGATACCGCCTCTGCTGCCTCCCCTTCGGGTTTAGGGCTTAGGTTTTACAAATTTCTTCCCCCAAGTTTGAAGGTGGCCAAAAATGTGGGTTTCCCAAAATTAGGGGTACCCTTTTGGGAGTCCCAAAACTAAGGGGAATAGGGATCCCCTTATTTTGGGAGACTACCAAATGTCAAAATTCCCTCTGAAAAGAAATACGCCAATATTCGCAGAACTATGTCGCTACGATGTGGCTTCTTTCTAGACTCCTGAAATTATCTGCCCCATGCCGGGTTGTTTCGCTAGGTGCGGACTAGGGTGTAGGGTTTAAGGGGTCCAGAGTCTAGGGTTGAGGGCTGGGCTTGGGGGCCACAACAAAAAAACACAACCGAAAGATTTCTCAGAGCTTGGGATCACATGGGATCACAGGTTTCAAAGAACTTCTTTGCTACACAACCTCCTCACCTCCTTGAAGTGGACCTTCCGCTATTGCGTCCCGACACCTTTGATCAGCTAGGGCTAGGGTTTAGAGGTTTAGGGTTAGGGGAGGCTGCGGAAGGCAGCGTTGCCCCCAACTCTGCGGTATGACAAGAGCCCTGTCACGGTCCTTGTGCGGATACGTATGCATCACCCTGGCATCGGGACGGAAAAGATGCATCAAAATGGCAAGCTAGTTATACATGGGGTTTCCCAAAATTAGGACCATTCTGGGGTCCCAATAGCAAGGATCATACTATTTTGGGGTCTATAGTGGGGTCCCTTTATTTGTGGAAACTATCACATGAGGCTCTCAAGTAGGAAGTTCGTAGCGGCTGTGTGCTGAGAGTCTCACAATTGTTTCAGCCAACTGCTTGACATGGGTTCGTTTCGTCGGCGGAGCCCCATTCAAACATGCCCACATGCTGGAAAGACCTACATACCTCGTCTGCCAAACCCTGGTTCCTAAACCCTTAAAAGTCTTTACATCCCTTAGCTCTATGGCCTGTAACCACTACTTGGAAGTTCGAATGGGGTTAGGCGTAAAATTTGTGATTATCTTCCGGCTACGACGGGCCTCCAGGTACTTCCTGGACTTATTTCCTGGCTTATAAGGCCCGGAATCTTAGACCTTCATGCTAGCAGGAGGGCGCGTATACTTAAAGAAGCGCTGAGGAGGCCAAAGACTTGTGTTGTCCTGTTTCTAGACGACGAAAAGGGTTTCAAGGCTAAGTATTCAGGCTTCTACAGTGGAGCTTGTTGAGGTAGGCCCCCTCCTGTCAGCTCCCCTTAAGCAGACCAAGTGCTAAGGTTCAGATTCTCAGGCTTCCTAGAACCAAAACAAAGCACGGCTTATCCTGATCAATCCCTGTGCCATGTAACATGGGCCCCTTTCAGAACCCAAAACCCCGACATGCCCCACATGGGCCCTTGACCTCACCCCGACCACCCTGAGAGAAGGGCCAAGGGGGAATGATTTCAGAATTCCAGGATAAGCGCGGGGCTCAACTTTCGTGACTCAGACTGACAGTAACGGTGCGGACCTTCTGGCCGTACAGACATGCAAAATCGGCTCAACAGCTAATAAACCCTAATTGCGACTGCGGTTGTTCCAACAATCCTCTTGAGGGGCCATTGGAAAACAATTCGTGAAAGGGGTGCCTAACCACAGAGGGAACCTACCAGATGCCCGTTTTGGAGAGAGGAATTCTTTTGGAACCGTTACCTACTGACCTTGTAGTCACCTCCCTTAATAACGAACCCCCACCCCCTTAACAATGAACATGACCCCACAATGCTATTACATTTGGTGCCAAGTTCATCTGTGAGGAGGAGGCCTAACAAACAAACCAGAAGAAAATACAGAAACCCTAAACCCTCAAATAGAAATTATGTAGCGCTATGAAAATCCTAGCCATTAGCCCCAGTCCCTAAACCCGTAGCCCTAAGCCCTGAAGCACAATGCCCACAACAAAACTTCTACACCTGGGGTCCTGTTCGGGTGCAGGATTAGGGCTTAGGGTTATAGTCTACAATACGGTCCTATCAAGGGTTTTATATAGTTATACTATAATGATTTAAGGGGCTGCGCCCGGGGGCAGGCAATGCAGGCAGCATGAAGAGGGAGCCATGGAGCGGTCAGTGGTTTGGTGCTCAACCTATGACAAAATCCACAAAACCACCCAGCAAGCTTTGATGCAAAACCTATGAGATGATGCCAAAAGCCATCTTAAAACACACAAAGACAAAATGGCCGCTGTGAAGCCGGCATCCGGACTGCCTCAGCTCCATACTGCAGCCTAATACCCTCAAAGTCGTGAAGCAGAGCCCCAATGATGAGGGCGAGCATCATCAGCATCCTTGGGGGTTCATTTCTCCAATCTGAGGCCTTCCAGCACCCTCTCCAACCTGCAAAAAATTAGTGTCTTGGTTCGGATAGGCCTCGGGGTTAGTTTTCAAAGCGTCCGTGCTCATGATGTTTTTTTTGTTCAGTCCTGGGGACCCTTCCAAAAATTCCACGGTGGCCTAGGGATTTGCGTCAAAACCGCATGCGAATTTGGGCTTGGTTTTGGAACGGGGTCCGGGGAGAAACGGAGGGCCAACGACGCAGGTCAACGGCACTGGCGTCTTGGCTCTTAGCGAAGCCACGGCCATGGCCTGCGTCAGCAGCCCCAGGGCGTTGCCTGATTTTAGGCCCAGCGGCACGGGCCGGCCCTGCCGCCTTCAATTGGAGCGCCAGTCGCTACTAACAGGTACTCGCAGCCACTGTTTAGCTGCTAAGCGGCGTCTCTGGCCGCGAATGTGTCTTTTTTGATGGAACCTTATGTTTTCGATGAGTATTTTGTTATTTTGGTGGATTCTTTGTGTCTTGTTAAGCAGTGGGCGCGAGCAAGCTCCGCGGCGCAAGGAATGGCGCACGCTTTGCCTGCCGAACTATGGCTCAACGCAAGCCATGACGTCAACAGCACAATTCAAAATTACACGGCGGATCCGCGCAAGCTTAGCGCAAGCTCCGCACATCTTTTCACAAACTCCGTACAAGCGCGCATAGCTGCTGGCAGCCTCTAGACCATACGGCGACGTTCAGCCAGCCTGGTCATGTACTGTATGCTTCATAGGAAGAAGCCATCTCAATTTGTCATCATAATGAGCATGCACGAACACCATTTTCAGCCAAACTGCACGTGTGCAAGCTCCGCGCAAGCCCCGGAGCAAGCCCCCAAATTGAGATAGAGGAATATTGGACAACCCCCCAAAAAACCATGTTTGCACCAGGGGGGGGGAGGGCTGGGGGAGGGCTGCGCCCCCGCCCCTCCCGCACTTCTCTAAATCCGCGCGCTTGCCTCCGGTCATGAAGCTACACTCCCCCAAACCCCTCTCTTGATTAAAGCCTCGCAGGCTTGCATATAGTCACTCTGTATGCCAGCACAGACGGATCATCCAAGCGCCACAATATGTTTGCAAAGGGGGGGGGGGGCTGCGCATGTGGGCACTCTGTTCTAGAAAGGGTTTTGCAGTCATGCTTTGAATGGGGGGCTACGCCCGCCCACCCCCAGGCATCTCTAAAAATGTGACTGCTTACTTACCGCGCAGAGCAGCATGTAGCACTGTGCGCAGAGGAACGGATCATCCCGTCGCCATTTCACATTTGCAAGCGTGAGAGACCTGCCCCCCCCCCCCAATCCCTTCGCTTCTTTGAAACAGCACATGCTTACCTCGCATACCAGCACCCGGTCACTTCTTTGTCTGCCAGACAGGACGGATTATCTAATCATCATCTCGGGTTGCAAATGGGTGGCCGCTGTAATCTACAGCGGTTGAAGCATCCCAAGGCCAAAAGAGAGCGAGACACACCTTTGCAAAAAAAGCTACGCCATGAATATTTGCAGTGTCCAACG
This sequence comes from Symbiodinium pilosum, assembly GCA_905231905.1. Classification (NCBI taxonomy): domain Eukaryota; class Dinophyceae; order Suessiales; family Symbiodiniaceae; genus Symbiodinium; species Symbiodinium pilosum. The sequence goes on from CAJNIZ010043415.1 coordinate 262,493, forward strand.
CATGGAGGTATTTTTCAAGAGACGCTCGTCATTCTTTCTGCCCGCCTGTTCATCTGCCTGCTATTGAACGGAACTTGCACAGTTTCATCTCAGTTTTGATTCTCAAGCTTGTCTTCATGTGTATATTTTGCGTTGACAAAGCTCGAATCAGAAAGCATGACGAGCCTACTCCCGGTGATGGCTTTCTGCACACTTGCAGAAGTAGAGGAGCAGCGCCAGTCGACCTGCGAGGGAGTTGCGCTGGACTTGAAAGGGTTGAATTTATGACCCCCGGCTTGTGGGGGGGAATCGCCTTTCAAGCAATGATCTGAAACTAATCATAAATGGCGTGGCCTATAGAGGAGTCCTCAAATCAAGCGTGGGGGAATCGGGTATTGTGCATCGTCGCATCGTCAGACCTGAAAAGATGGACTGTGTGATTTCCTGCAGATCACAAAAAAACTGAGGTTCCCTGGAAAACCTGCGGAACCTTACAAGATGAAGAATTCAAGGTTTGGCCACAGTTGCTGTAAATCTTGAGAACACCAGCGCGAAACCGGCATCCAGATTTGCGTAAAGGTTGTATGGACTCCCATTGAACAGCAGGAGATCATGGAAATAGCAAGATTCCTACCAAAGCCTAGGCAGCCGGGCAAACAAAATGCACGAAAGCTTCATACCTGCTTTGCAGCGCGGATGAGCAACTTTCTTTAAGCCTTGCTGCGAAGGCCTGTTGCACTTCAAAAGCGGCAAAGGCCAGGTATTCAAATTCAACTTGCTTGATTGCAGCAAGACATGGCGTAGATAGACAAGGACATGTGTGCGGCCCTGGAGCTGACAGTTTCAATCTAGTCAATCTACAACTGAAGTGGCTTCGTCTTGACTTAGGCGAGAGAGATCCAGGCAGTGGAAGAGAACGGTGATGGCCCATTGTCAGCGCCAACTCCATACATCATGATCAACTGAGAACCAGATGTTGCTTGCCTCAGAAACCTTCACAGGACGAAGTTGCGAACTTAGAGGGATACAGATGAGCAGCACTTGCGCACAAGCTCGCTGAAAAAAACCGTCCTGTCGCCATCTATAATGTTTTTCGCGGGAGCCCAGGTTTCGCGAGCAGCGGGACTCGAAGGCGGCCTTCAGATTCCTGAAAAGGCAACTCAGCAGCACAGGTGTATTCCCCCTTTATCTGCAGAAAAGCTTGCTAGGCACCTTCTTGAAACCAAAGCTTGCCAGGAACAACGCTGAACTCGCTGAAGCAATCTGGTCTGAAGCGTGGCAGCTCAACAATCATTTGCGACGTAGACTGGCCCGTTTCGTGTCAGCCCTTCAAAGAGCTAGTGCCAGCTCAGTACCAGTTGATTCGTACTTGAACATCTGATGGAGTTAGATGGTGCTGTATGAGCATCGCAAAACTTGGGGCCTGCGGGGTAATGCTATGACAGAGACTCTGTGCGCAGCAAGGTGAAAAGAGTCATTCTTTGCTCTTTGTCACATTAGCTCCGCGACCTCGAGAACTCTGCCGACATGCAAATTCAATCTTGAGCGATATGGACAGCCCAGTTTGCACGATCTCAACAGCAACGGCCTTCTGGAGATAGAGGAGCTGGTGCAGTTGAATTCCAAGGCTCATGTTGTGGGTTGCCAGCTTGTGCACGTCTGCGTTTCAAAGTGTGATCAGACGTTATGCATTACAGCGCCATGCAGACCTTACGGGAGGTTGCCCTGCTACACCGTGGCCGCGACGTCAATCTGCTCGCCGTGAAAGCCAGGTCCGCCATCTCTGCGGAGAGCAGTCTTCACATGTCTTCACCAGTTTAGGGGCTGACACAAGGAGCGGCAACGCCGTGGCAACGCCAAAGGGCAAATTGCACGCAGGTTTAGCGTTGTCAATGCCCGCATCAGAATCGTACCGCCTGCTGGACGGCCCGGGCAGGACCTCCAATTCTCATGAAAATCTACACTTTTCTCAGCTCTGGCCCAAGGGTCTAAGATGTTCCAAAAGACCCAAAAACCTTCAAAAATCCAGGGGGGAAGCCCCCGCAGCGCGCGTTGATCTCAGGCCGCCTTCGGGGAAGGGTTCGGGGGGCCCTTGGAGGAACGGAGGCGCAATGATGCAGAGTCGGCAGTGTGGGATCCCGTTCTTATTATTGCAAAGCTATGGCTGCATCGGCTGACGCCAGGGAAGGGCAACACCAGAGAGTAAATTGCATGCAGATTTAGTATAGGTTTGGCTTTGTCAAGGCCTTTGCCTGCAGCGAAGGCCTCTGAATGTTTGGCCAAGAGCACACGGGCAGACTAGAAGCCTGGAGAAGGAGAAACGGACCCGCAATGATGATCTGATAATGCTGGCCCTGTTGGCCGGCACTGTCAGGTCCATTTCTCTTTTTTGGGCCCCCAATCTACAGTTTTCTCAACTCTGGCCCAAGACGCTTCTGGGGCTAGCTTTCAAACGGGCCCGTGGCCTTCTGCGATGTGTCTCCCAGGAAATGCAGTACGGATACCCCCTGCCCCACTGCCCCTGCAACATCAGGCAAGAAAGGAACAGGGAGTCTCGACTTCTCAAACCATCCATCATGCCTATTGTGCAGTAGCATCTTGTGTGATGTTCGAAATATTATCGCGTCGCCCATGCTTTCAGGGACGGGGGGTGGCACCAGCCGGCGCGTGCCAGCGGCCTGCAAGACCCCCAACTCAGGGCCTTGCCCATAACGTGGAGGTCAGCTCAGACTTCCCTCGGAGGTGGGGACCTCCAGCAAAGTGCAGCCGAGCACCCCTCGCTGTAGGGGAGAAAAGAAGGTCTTCACACTTTCTGTTTTTTCAGACCATCCAACGCGCCCCCAAAGATCGGCGGACAGGTCAGCTTTGCTCACAGGTATAGGAAGCTCTTCAAGGAGCGTCTTGATCCAGATGGCCAACCTGTAAAGCAAAATGCTTAGCCCGTGATTGCGTGCTGCATGGTTGCACGAGCCCAGCGGCCAAGCAACTGCTCCAAAGGTTCGAGACTTTCAGGAAGTATGTTATCCAGGCCTCCGCACCACTCTGAATCACTAGTGTTATGAGCCTTCGACACTTGCAACTCAAAAGGTGCTTGACGGAATAGATCGTGATCCAATGGCGCAGGCCGTATCACAATTATGCTAACAGCACCGAAGGCACGTGAAATTGCAGACTGGAGGAGATGATGCTGGAGCAATTTGTGGCCGAGGCATGACACAGGGCTGCTGCTCAAGCATTGAGGGGCGCACCCCAAGCCAGTATGTTGAAACACCGGATGTCGCTGCCCATTTGTGGCTCAGATTTTTGCCAAGGTTGTTTTATGAGCTTCATGCCCGCCATGCGAGAGATTTCCAATCCGCTGGCTGTGATTGATGATTTGTTTGCAGCGAGCACAAAGGGTTCTGTGCTGAATCCGCCTCGTGAGTGGTGTGAGAAGGCTCACTTCATACAAGCGTTACAGCTCGAGGACGAGGACAACTTCAGAAGGGTCCCATGTTTGAACGACGCGGATGTGGTTGAGAGCCTGCCACCATTCAGTTTGGTGCGATACAGATGTATGGTGCAGGATGTGTTTGACCCAGAAATGTACACAGCGTATTGCGTGGAGAAGAATGCAAATGGCCAGGGCTTGTCCCGCCCGGTAAGCCTCAAGTATCGGGAAAGACTTCCTGCAACAGGCGGTGAGTTTGAGGACTTGGGCAACTCTGCCCTCAGCATGCGTGGAGCTTTCTACTGCGTGCCGCTTCCAGGTGAAACAGCCTGGGCACTAGAGCAGTCTGGGGCGCAGTCAGGAGGGCCCCCTAACCCCCAAGCTGTGCAAGCTGCTGCCGTGGCAACAGGAACAAAGCGCTGCAGGCGGGATGATGACGTTGACATGGAGGCATGCCCTGACATGCGTGCTGCTATCAGCACGAGTGTTTTGAGACCAAGGCACGGTACCCAAAACGTGAACCCAGCTCTACAAGAGATTGGCAAAAACTCGGACACCTTTGGGCTGAATCTCCCTCTGCCTTGGGAGGAAAAAGAGAGGCGGGCACCACCATGCATAGTGAAGCTGTATGATGCCGATGAGGATGCTCTGAAGCTTGGTGAAACATTGGAAGTGATGGGCATTTTGTGTGTGGATCCTGCGATGGCAAACCTTGGTGAAACACCAGCTTGGACTTTGGGGGCTGACGCCCGAGATCCATCCACAGCTTTAGTGCCCAGGTTGCACGGTCTGGTGGTAAGGAAGCTACCTTGTTACCATCCCATGTTCCCATTCACGCCGAGCTGGCTGTCAGAGCAGCGCCTTTGCTCTGCATTTCAGCGTCATTTGGCGGCTCCTGGAGCCCTTGCCGCTGCCCGCGGAGCTGCCCTCTCCTTGCTGCAGAAGTGCCTGGGTGACGATCTTGCAGCCGAGTATGTGTTGGCCTTGCTGGCTTCCGGCGCAGCTGCCCATGCTGGTGATGTTGTTCCGGGGAAGTGGGCACTAAATCTCACTCAATTCGACACATCCCAAGTTGCTGGCCTTCTGCAGGCAATTCAAGAGCTCATGCCCCGAGCCGTCAGCTTGTCGGTGACAACTGAGTCGCTCAACAAGGGGCGTTGGATTCCGCGAAAAGATTTCGATGCAAACCGATTGCTGGCTGGCAAGCTCCAATTGTCAGGAGGAACGGTCCTTGTGCTCGATGAGACACAACTGAGCGAAGGAAAATTACATGAAGAAGGTGTTCGCTCATTGCAAGCTATTCAGAGCATAGTCTCAAGCCGGATGCTGCCGTGTGTGTTCGGCACTTACACCATGGAAGTTCCAACCGACATCACAAGCATCGTTGCCTCCAAACGTGCTTCGGTATTGAAGACTGATGCCGTTGTGCTTCCGCTCAGCTCAAAAGCCATGAATGCGTCAGATGTGCCGTCCAATATGGACGCCTGCCGGTTCCTGCTCGGCCTGATCACACGTCAAACTCGCAGAGTGCGATTGTCTGAGGATGTGACTACAGCTTTGAGCAAAGATTATGTGCAGATGCGGGACGGGTTTCAAGAAATTGGACAGGCCACTCTTTCCTCATGGGTTTCCTTGGCGAATGCAATCTGCTTGTCCCTTGGCGAAGATGAGCTTTCGCTGACTCGCTGGCGATCGGTTTTTGAACTTGAGAAGCAGCGTGTACAGCGATGTGTGGATGCTGGCTTGATGCATCGCCGTGGCTAGGTCCTAGACCTAGACTAGGTAGGACAATGTTAGATTTTGGATCGCACTGCGGAGGGGCAGTCGTCGTGTTCATGTGGCTAGTGACAGTACTGAAATGTGACGCCGATATTCATGCAAATGCATATGCAAGGTGTTTCGCGCAGGAACACCAAACCAAGCGGCGTGCAAGAAAAAGCATCTGTGGCAAGGGAGTTGCGTTTGTTGACTTCCATTTTTGATGGACCCCCATCAGCTCGGTCAGCTCGCAACTGTGCTTCAGATTGTGCCTGTCGCGTTCTCAGAGGCTAAGTCGGCTCGTGCCGTCTTTCATGTGCCCTCCTTCGCAAGCCATGCGGACAAGGTGCAACGTTTATTGTGCGCGCAGTATGTCGCCAAACACGTTTTACCTTCTTGGCGAAGCAGAGTGGACGATGTCAGGCTTTCTTGCCGCACTTGTCCTTTCACATTAACTCCTTCCCGACACCGAGGAGGTGGCATATTTCATTCCTGTTGGCAGTCTAGTGTCAGGCACACGCGCATGTGCATTCCGTAAAATGCTTCTGTAGCTCTCTGCCATGGGCAGCAGCAGTCTCGCATTGCCATGACAAAGTTAGGCAGAAGTAAATCTCGTAGCGACTGAGGAGCCCTGACAAGAGACAGGACGCGTGCCGCAAGACTTCTGCGCAGGACGAGTTTCAGCTACGCATGAAGCTTTTACTCTGGCTGCATCCTGCACACATCAGGAGATGGCGGCACTAGGCGGCGCTTGACCGCCTTCGTGGCTTCCAGCAATGTGATATTCCAGTCTGCCCATGTGTGCCCTATTTGACAGGGCCTTATCCTTGGCACATGTATGCTTCGGCATGCTTTGCCAACGTCTCATTCCTGATTAATTAAATGCAGAAGTGACGCAGTGATGTCATGGCTTACTATGGGGTGCATTGAAAAAGCCATTAGATTTGAGCCATGCGACAGGGGTTTGGATTCATTCGGATAAGGCAGTTGATGTCCAGCATCAGGCATCAGAAAATTCACAATTGGAGGGTGCTCCTCCAGCTGTAGTAATTCGCAAACTTGCAGACCAATCGCATGGCTTGGCGCGAAGAAAGTGCTGAGGCTGCAGTCTTCGAGTTAGCTCAGCCGAGATCTGTCGTGCATGACGGCAAGCGGCTGCATCAGAAATGGCCTCTTCAAAGCTTTGCAGGCTCGATTTCGATCGGCCTTACAAGCAGACAAGACGCTTGGCAGCACTGAGAAAAGCGTTCCATGTCGTTGGAGCATGCAGCGCCCGACCCTGTGCATGCAACCTTGTTTTTCACCTTTGCCAATGTGGGACATTAGGAGATCTTCTGCAAGAAGCACAAAGCCACGGCCGTGTCAATGCAAAACCATTCTGTGACCACATGTTCGAAAAAGCATTGCAAAGAGTCGCAAGGCCCTGAGTCAGAAACGATTCTTTGAGAACAGGGCAAGGGCAAGTCAGACCTGGACGAGGGGGGACGAGGGGGGGGTGACTCACAAGCGAGAGTCGGGAACAAGGCAGAACAAACGAAGGCTGTTTAGATTCCAGGGTTTAGGGTACAGGGTTCAGGGGTTGAGGGTTTAAGGACCCTCCACCGGGCACTAACTTACCGAGGGAATGGTGACTAAATTCTCGACTCGTTGCTTCCTGTTGTTGACTCACCCCCATGTTTTTTCTGACTAACTGATGGTGGTGGCGGCAGTTGCGGAGGCGGGGGTGGTGGTAACAGCACTCGTAATAGGAGTAGGAGGGGCGGCAGCAGGAGTAGCAGTAGCAGCATTAGTAGCAGTAGTAGTAGTAGTAGTAGTAGTAGTAGTAGTAGTAGTAGTACGCGCGACGCGCATATTTGATGACCCGTCCGTTTGAGGGCGGTCAATAAGGAGGAGCTTGAAAGCGCTGGCAGCGC
>CAJNIZ010043415.1:269672-285534 GCA_905231905.1 Symbiodinium pilosum
GGATGTTAACCTTTTGCGTATCCGTATGCTACAAAAATGGATGCAGTGGCTGCAACCGCGTTCCCTGTCAGGCAAGCTTCTGTTTTTCGCAAACTAAAACTTGCAGTGCCGTGTCAACTGAGCCTTCTTTGAAGCTTGCCAGGGATGTATCGACTCACTTTCAACCACCGGCTTCCACGAATCAGCTTGGACAAAGCAGTATAGGGAGGCATTCGAGAGGAAGTTTTCTGGGCCGCTTCTGATCGTGTCATGGGTGTCAGGGGCTTGTCCGGGGTTGTGTCCGGGATGTCCGGGGCGTGTCCGGGATGTCCGGGATGTCCGGGGTTGTGTCCAGGGTGTGCAGTGGTTTCTTGAAAAGTTTTTGGCTGGTTTCAGTCCTCCGGTTTTCATGCTTTGCAGCACTCAGGCTCATTTTGTTTCAGGTGTTCACCTTCCGTGCTTGGGGTTTTGAGCTCATAATGTCAAGCCAACGCTTGTTTGACAGTCAAGTGCTGGAAATGGATTACCCGCTGCTCAGCCCGCTGTTCAACAGCCAGTTGGATCCGAGTCTTTGGGCTGAGGGACACACGTTAGCTGCGCCTGTTGAGCCAGCCACAGTGGACAAGTCCAGAACCTGCGGGCTGAAGCGAAAGGACGCGTCCCAGGATTTGGAGCCTGACTTTCCAAACGCTTTTGTAGAGCAGCGGCCTTCATCTACTATCGTGGCTATCCCCGATGAGAAAAGCTCCAAGAAGAAGGACCTCTGAAAGCAGTAGTCTGGAGAAGACCCTTCAAGCCAAGCTAGAATCTTCTGAGTTGAAAGTGCACGAGCTCCAAGCCGAGCTGTTGGGTTACAAAACCAGAACTGAAGAGCTCGAAATTGAGATTGCGCGCGAGCAGGAAGTGAGCAAAAAGCTGCAAGCTAGAGTTCGAGATTATGGCATGCAGCTGCTTCAGCTGATGAAGGCAAAAAACGCGTTTGTGGCTGAGAAGCACGCACGGATGATCGATGATGTGAGCTTGATCCGCGCTGCCCTGAAATGAGCATGATGAATGCTGCTGAGAAGCTGTTGGTGATGCGACCGCCTTGCAGCCTTGACGCGTAGTTTCTGCCGCTGCCCAGGGCCCAGAGGCCGTTGGGGAAGCAGCGGGCTTTGGTCGGCTTAGGGGAGTTTCTTCAGCTAGTACATTTTGCGCAGCCTTTTTCAGGCAGGGTGCTACCGTGAAGGCTTCGCGACGCGCCCAGCCGAAGGAGGGTGTCATATGTGTATATATTGTGTACACAGCTAGACAGGCACGGGATGCAGACGCCGCCGTCGGCAGGTTGTTTAGGCTAGGCAGCTTTTCCTTTTCACTTACTACCCAGGACTAGGCTCTGAATCCAAGCCAAGGGACGCAGCAGCGCAGCAAAAAAAACGGACCTCAGCATTTGTCCTTTCGTAGGCCATAACAGACATTCTCGATCTTCTCGGTTTTCTGCCTATAAGTAAAAATGTCAAACTGACGATAATTAGCTGACTCGGCCCCGTGCCTGTTTCCAAACCATAGACCGTTTTTTGAAAAACATTTTTTTTGATTGGCCGGATAGTCTCAAAGGCAGGCAAACTATGTCAGCTGCAGCTTTTCAGTGAACGGTTTGGAACCTGATAAGACCTTTAGTTCGACTCAGAATGGTTTAAACCGCTTGCTTCCGGAGCCTCATTTGCAGTAGGTGTTGGCGCCGCCGGGCTGTAGATGAATCACATATAGTTCCCGCTCCAATGGATGCCAACATGGACACGTTGTCATTACAGACTCAAAGTTTTCCAACATGGACACGTCACTCATTAAAGACTCAAAGTTTTTGGGAATACAGTCAAGGATGCGGGCCAAAACGGCAGTTTTATGAATCCACATTGGTTTGGGGAAGTTGATTGGTTGACGCCCTCCCCCGCTCTCCCCCCCGCGCTCTCCCGCCCCCCGCTCTCCCCCCCACCGCTCTCCCCCCGGCTCTCCGCCCCCTCTCCCCCCCCGCTCTNNCCCCCCCCCCCGCCCCCCACCCCCTCCAGGCAAGCGCAACAAAAGCTTTGGTAGTGACAATTTCAACGAACATAGTTATTGGGGGGGTTCCCTACTAGTGTCATACCCAGTAGAAGCAGGAACCCAGTCCGCGTCCGGCGGTGGTATAAGCCCATGTAGTAGTTGTGCTGCTACAATACAACGTGTTGCCATTCAACTTGTGTGTCTCTCAGCTTGCTGTTATGGTGTTCATGATTATTTGAAACGTATGTCTGGCTATGAACATTTTCATGTTTCATTATTATGCCGCATCTTTTCTTTTTGCTGAACCTGTGAGAGTAATTCCTATTCGTATTTTTGTTTGAACTGCCGTGGCCAGCATTGCTATCAGCTGCGACCATCGTTCGTTCCAGTGTTATTGCCACGGATTGTTGTTGCTATTGTTTCCGCTATCGTGAGTAATTTTATGATGGGACATTATTGGTACTCCCATTGTGCCTCATGTTTTCTTTACATATGTTTTTTTTGCAAAGTTTCTACCCATAGCTTCTTTGATGTAGCACTATCGTTCTTCTTACGGTTGCCAACAATCGCGAGACAAAAGCAACAGCTGTAAACAATGGAAGCACAAAGGCAAACAGTGGCAATGGAAACCCATGAATGACCAATGGGAACAATGGACAAAGTCGCGCGAAATTGGGGGAAATTGGTGAGGGTGATTTAAGTGTTTTGGAAATGATAGAGAACAACGGAAGACAAAATACAAACAGCATGCTGATGGGAAATCATTGGGCATGCGGAAAACCCAATTGACGTACTTGAAATACAGAATGAATGATCACCAGAATGCCTAAAGGCAAGACATCCTTAAGCATGCTCAAGCTAAGTTCGGTGTCTGTAGTCCAACACTGCAGTTTGATATTATTAGGTTCGGGACAGAACTGAACGCTTGGATCACCGCAGCCGCAACCTTAGACGAAGCATTAAGCTGTGTCGCAGTCGCCAGCCGCTTGCTTTAAACAATCTCGTTTTTCCGTTTGGTAGCCTACAGCACAGACGAAACACCCAGGCCTTCTTTCCATTCATGGTAGGCAAGTGCGAGGCCAGTGACTTGATGGACAACTGCTAGTCAAAGGGTAGAGGTCGTGGATGGGTTCAATGCATGAGATGGGTTAAGCAACGCGCAGCATCTTTGCATGGGCATACAGCATGCTGTATCACTGTGACGCCTGAGGGCCTGAAGATGACTCGACGCACTTGACAGGTGGAACCACGGACTGCAGAGGCTCCGTGTTGCTTACGATGTTTCTGCTTGTAGTCTGCCTGGTGAAAGTTACAGCTTGCGCAGCCACCTAGGCTGCACGTTTGGTGACAGAAGGTCCGTTTGCTGTTGCCACTGCAGGACATGCAGCAGATACCACCCGGAGAGGCCATGGGATTGAAGCAGGGTTGATAACAAAACCTGTTATGGTAACCTGTTTCTGCAAGGCATGACAGCCAAGCAAAGTTGTTTGAAGTCGAAAGCAGTCAGATTCTGATCATCTTGGAATCCCCCCAAAATGCGGGTCAGTGATCATGCTTACAACGAACAGACACGAGTTTGCATGAATAAAGATGGACCTTGCCATTTGCGGCTATAGTATACTCTGCAACTTGCCATTCACGCCCGTATAATGCTCTGCACTTCACTTCGGCTATTCATGGAGCGGTCCTGGGAGACCCTGGAAGGCTCTCAGAGAGGCCCTGGGTGGGCCTGGCTGTGTAAAGTGCTGTTGCACAAGTTACAACAATTACAAACGTACGCAGTAGCCTACAGCACTAACACCGGACGCCCCCAGCGTACGCTCGTGTGTGTGCGTGAGTGTGTGCGTGAGTGTGTGCGTGAGTGTGTGCGTGAGTGTGAGTGTGGGTTTGAGTGAGTGTGTGTGTGAGTGAGTGAGTGAGTGAGTGAGTGAGGGTGCTGGGAGGGGGGTGAACCGAAATCCTTGATACTAAGCCAGCGGTGTACGTCACGTTCATTGCACGCGCATGTTTTCTGCATCTTCAGACCTAGACCTGCAACAGTCCTGGAACTGTGCGGTGAAGATCGAGAAGTGTCGTTGGCTCGAGAGGCCATGCATCTAATTCGGACTGTGTTGCACCTTGCCATGAAAAAGTGCCTGCATGGTCGGCATTGTTACTGTCACGTACTGTCAGCTTGTCAGCCTAGCTGCAGGCTCAGGAGATCTCAGGAGTCCGACTGGGTGACTAGGCCATGTTGAGCCTTCAGAAGTAGAGGCCTGCAATGTTCTCGAAACGGAGCGCGAGCAGGTCCACCAAAGAAGGCAAGGAATCTCATGGTGAAGTCGAGGGTGGCTGCGGAGAGAGACGACCGTTTCCTCATCTAGCATCATGTAGCCGCGATGACCGAATCAAGAAAGCGGCATATCTTTTGTTGGAGGCACAGAGAGCTTCCGCAGAGCAAAAGCAGTTTTTTGACACCTGGCTGAGAATGGTATTTGATGAGGCTGTGGCAGCCTCGACTGAAGGATCTGCGCAGCTAAGAGTGCCAACGGACCTTGAGTCCTTCGAGCTAAGCATCAGAGCTCCAAAGGAGCTGATGTTGAGGCTCGCAAATCGTTTTCTCGAGGCTTGCAAAGTCCCGGACTTGCGCATGCTGCAGCAGTTTGCGCAGCTGCAACGGGAAAGACTAGATGTTCCTGAAGTGTCGTTGTGGTGCCGGTTGAAGCGGCTAGGAAGTGATTGCCCGGGAGTGGACGCTGGTTTCCACCTGGACCACTCCCTGGAGTGGCTTGTCACCGACATCGTTGTTCCCAAAAGCGAGGACCAGGCCGCACTGCGCAACAACGCCATGTCTCATCGCCTCGTCCCCTTTGCATACGGTGCATCTCTACTTCCCCTGGAACCGGAATCCTCTCTGACCTTCGACATGGAAACAGGATCTATGAAGTCTTCGATCCTTTCTGCCCTATTCATGTTTGGTGCTATGGGTTTTGAAAAGCCCGAGGATCTGGGTCTGACTGCAATTACACATGTGGATGCTATGAAATGCTGCCTGCTGGCTTCACTTGGGCCAAAAGGTTTAACTCGAATGGCACTACGGTTTGAGAAGCCCCAAGCTTCCTGTGTCACAGACTTGACATCTGCATGCAACATCAAGATTCAGACGGATGTTCTGAACGATTTAGAGACAGAGTTGGACAAGACGCCCAGCTTTGTCGAGTATGCAGCGGAGATGCGCGGCTATACTGTTGCGGTGGGGTACATTGTCTGAGGTGAGCGACGAGCAGACTTGAGCTTAAAAGTGCTTCTCCAAGCTCAAGCATGTCTGTTTGAAAGGGTAGCGCAGCGAGCAGGAATCTGCCCATTACAGTCATCTTGGTTGCATGTGACCTCTTGCAGACACTTGCATACTGCATACTGTGCTGCAGGAGTGGCTGCGTGGGAATGTGCGGCTCTCCTGGCAACACACGGTCACAGAATGCTTACGACGCGCCTTTCAGGTAGCTGCCTGCATCTTCTCAGGCGCTGGCCTCTGCAAGCGGCCGATGCAGCGAATGTTCGGAGAGGTCCGGGGAAGTGCTCAGACCCTGAGAGTTAAAAGCCTTGCCAAAGGTCCTGGGCATGCCCCTCTCCATGGAGCCCAATCTCGAGGACAGAATGCTGCCCATGATTGCTTCTGCCAAACTCACGGAGCCACCATTGGGATGGGCAGATGCAATGCCTGAAGGACTTGAGCTGTGTCATGGTCTTCGGCAAAGATCCGGAGCCTTGGGACCAGGCTGCTGAGAAGTGCTCCCGAACAACGTTTCAAAATGGCCCTGCTGTGGCAGGATGATCTGCGAGAGCAGCCTTGTTTTAAGACGTGTGCAACTGCCAGGCCTTGCTGTGCTGTGATTCACTGCTCAGTCCGGAAGTCCGTGTCAGTGGCATCATTATCGCCTGCCCTGGATTACTTGATCATACAAAGACACGCAGGATGAGTGGCGCTTGTCACAAGCTGTCATGACAGCCGTTTGCGTCAAAGTGAGTGAAAAGTCCTAAAGCTTCGCATGATCACCAGTGCACGCTGGAATGCAGGGCTACCTCAACTTTCGCCACCCGCTCAAGCTGCAGAAGGTAGAAACAGCATCAGGCATCGCACACGTCGCTCCCCACCTCAAGGCAGCGGCAGCATCCATGACTGCTGCAGGCTATCAGAGCAGCCATAGCAACTAGCCACGATTGCCCAACATCACACTGCAGTTGCAAGAAGCAGGACAATTAGCTTAGTCTCGGCATAAGAAAACTTGAGGAACCAGATGAACAGATGAAAAGACTTGTACGAAGGTTGCATTCCTGCATCTTCGGATGCCATTTCAAGAGGTACAGGCGATAAACTTGTCAGACATTCCACCGAAGGAAAGCTTGCAATAAGCACATGCTGCACTGCGTTGCTGCTGCTGCAGTCAGGGGGGATGGTGCCACTTGGTGGCATTTCTTTCCAGGAAGCTGTCACGGTGCGGCCCTGCCAGCGTAAGCCAAACTTTCCAAACACGTATCATCAACAAAAAACCATAAAAAAAAGACTCGTGCATTTCCCAATTGTTTTCGTGATATACCGTAGGCCTTGTTGTCGGCATCATCGTGGTGAGGTCCACAGGAGAGCTCGACGATGCGGCAGCGGGCCGAGACGAGCAACAAGAGTTCGCACTTGCCGTGATCAGACCTGCGTCACGGGGTGAATCTCAGGTGGCCTCGTGGGGTGTTTCAAAAGCCGTGGAGACGAGCCAGGCTGTGGAGCGCGCTCTTTGGCAAGCCGCGATTGTTTTTTGCTTCCAGCATTTCCAGCAGTGGCTGGCAAAACCTTAGCAAGCGTTCACAAATGGATGCGGGACCTTGGGATCTCAATCTGCAAGTGCAAGGTAGGATGCTCAGCGGCCGCCACTTGCCTTTCCATACGTTTGTTTTGGAACGGAAGTGCCTTGCACTGCCACAACGACCTGCGCTCAGCAAGGGTTCCAAGGTCAGTGTGACGTCGGTCGACCCCAAAGCCGGCACCTTTCAAGTTCGAATGGTTTGTCAGTGGGCCTTCAGAATCCTGGCAGAGCTTGGTAGAGTTCCTCAGAGTTTCCCCAGCGCTGGTACAACTGAGGAACTAACAATCCAAACAACGACACTGAGATCATTTACAGGGGAGTTCCTGGGATCCGCATTCCTGGTCTCAGCGTTAAGGTCCAGGAAAGCAGGCACCTGGTTGCAATGGCATGTCGCTGCATATTCAGGGCAGACACTAAAACAATAGCAGGCCTGATGAGGCATGTGCGGCGATGGAACCGAGGATTTGGAAGGTACTGGAGGGCAAAAGCAGCAACATCATCAAATGGAATGGCACCTCAATCTTCCTGCTTGAGGGCTTCAAGATGTATCAGCTCAAGGACGGGGTCCAGCCTTGCCGAATCTTGCCGAGAGTTGCCTTTGCATGATGCGATTTTCAGGATTTCCCTTTCGATCGCCACGTCATCCGTTTACAAAACCTGGACTTTGTGTGGAGAAGCTACAAAGATGATGACGATTTCTTTGACTCCATGAAAATCGCGCCGCTGCAAACATTGGGCGCGTAGGGGGCATGCTCGTAATCAACCACACCGTCGGGGTGGGTAACGCACGTCGGGCCGAGTGAAAGGAAGACTGCAGAATGACTGGCTTGCGTGGGACGTAGAGACTCAGAGGATTGTTGAGGTCATGTCAGCTCTTGTGTGTCGAGAACCGGCAAGGTCTTGTAAAAAGCAACAGCCATTACTTCTTGAATGTTCTTGACATGCTTTGTCCTTTGTATGGAGATACCTATGATCTTGTAGAAGCATGTTGGTAGCACCTCTAAAACACGTTGGAGTCCTGCGGAGAGCTCTAGCTGGGACAGCAACGCACTTTGACTTTAATCCGCCCAAAGACATGCGACTCGAAGAAATGTCTTCCAAGTCATGTACTGAAGAAAGCCAGTTCGGACCTCTCAACAAGAATCTCAGCTCATGATGTAGAGAAAAACTGTACTGAGACTCAAGTCAACATCTTGGCAAAAACACCTTCGGACCCGAAAAAAAACGCTTAGTGTGCAAAACTCACTCGGACTTCAGATTCCCGGCCGCTGAGCGGCAACTTGGCCCGATGTGTGTCCAAGGTGTGGTTGCAAGTAGAGTCCAAATCCAATCTGCCGGAGTGGAAGCTTGCTTCGCAACTTTACAGCCTTCTCACGTTTTTGATAGTGGCAGGCGCCGGCATATCAGCTCGCAATAGCTCGCAAACCAGGAACCCAGCTGGGCCTGTCATCGAGCCTCTTCAGAAGGCAGCCGATGGTGATCCACAAGCCAGTCAGCAGGGAACTGAGCCTCTGTCATTGTGTCCTGTCAGTTCATGACAATTTTTGGGTCGCATAAATCCGCATATAAGAATGCTTGAAAGTCATCTTCGCATGTGGCAATTAGATCGCCAGCATGAAGCAGCAAAGCCGTTCAGTACGAAATTGCAACCGAGCCAGCCTGATCTTGAGAGTATGCTGGCGAAGCCGAGCAGGGCGTCTGAATGGCGCAGACTGTTTGCGTGCACGGCTTGTCCTGCGCTCGAGGATTTCAGTGAATTGGGATGATGACGATGATGAGTCTGACTTTGCCAACAAGCATGATCCTCAGCAAGACCAACTGAAACATGCAATTCTCCCTCTCAATTTGCAGCCGGAGTGCGCAGGCTCGTATATGGTCATGTCAGGCATTCTTTGCGAGTTGAGATTCGTTTTGTTTGGATGGGAGGATTTGTTTGACCAGTGTTTCGCGGGCTTCTCTCTGGGTTTCTGCTAGAGCCCACCCGGGCAGCCTCGTGTTCCGCCAGCATTTCTTGTCGCTGTTGAGGTTTCAGATTGATCTACGAATCGAGAGAGCACACAAGTTCTATGTGCGCCAAATTTTCTTCGTCACATATTTGAGCCTCAGCTTCGGTGACATTGGCCCAAGGTTCCGAACAGCGTACGCTGTCATTGATGGCTTCTTCTAACTTTCCCCACTTTTACCTTGAGAAGCCGAGGATAACAGTGGCATCTTGTTCGCCTTTGTTCATGGGTCCGGAAGACATGGGCGATAGGTACCGAGGCCGCACCAAAATATCAGAACCAGTGGCCACTACTACAAGCGCCAAACATCGCCATAGTAAGGGGATTTTGCATGCGCACATCTCATGCCAGTCACAACACGCCTGTTTACGTGGCAGTGACGGCGGTAGTTTGGACGGTGCCCCGTCACTTTTTGCAGTCCGTGCGTTGTCAGGTCAAGGAAAGAGATGAAAGAGCCAGAACGTAGGACAAGCCTGGAGCTTGCTTCGTAATGCGGTCGCCTGCGAGTTACGTTTTTGCCGTGTGTAAAGCCGAGTCTAGATCATTCTATATCCTTGTACAGCCCATGTAGTCTATCAACATCTATCAACTGTCAACAGTTCTAGGATATCCAGCGATATCCAGAGAACGCAATTGCAAGCAAGAAAGGCTGAGTGTTTACGGTGGGGGCCTGCTGACGCTCGTGGCCTTCAAGTACGGGGTCATGGACCACCTCCCCAGCGTGCCCTATTCGACATTCACGGACTCATTCTTGATGCTTGCAAGCATTGGCTTTCGTCGCCTATTTTTCCATTTCCATTGATCCATTCTTACAACCCCAGCTGCAGCAGCGTGCAGCAGTACGCAGCATCATGCAGCTGAGGTTGTGGCAGCTGATCACAATAACTCTTTGTACCTTTGAGTCACTGATCGCTTATCGCCTGAAAAGCTACAACGAGGACACCAGGTGTTGCTTGCAAGGGCCTTTGGTGGGAGCTGACGAACTTTTAACAACAGCATGTCATCCATCTCTGGGAGGACACTTGAGCTCTGCCAGAACCCTTTCCTGCAGCAATTCTTTCTTAGGGGAGATCACCAGAAAATCCCCGTTACTCAACAAGCTAGCCACACGGATCTTGTCCCAAGATTTCATTGTACAAAACAGCCAGTGCGTCGCAGATTGTACCAGCAGGGGTAGAAGGGCCAGAGAGCGCATGGTCAAGGCAGGATTTAGCCTATCACATCCTAGCGCTTGCTCTGGCTGGCACCGTTGACAAAATGGATTGTGGACTGGACTAGTTCAACCGTCAGGAGGGATCAAATATGGCCTGAGTACAGACCCTTCGCGACAGAACCTTTGAAAAAGAGACCAAAGACAAGAAGCACAGGAGTAGCACAGGCAAAGGAAAAAAGACAGATGCGACATTCAATCATTTGCGCTCACGAAATGAAGATGCATCAAACCTGCGACTTCCGCGGTACCCTGTGTAACAGCTGCCTGGCGTGTCCACCGAGACTGAAACCTTGGGCGACAAGCTTGTCCTGAGACGCGTTTGGGCTTTTGGAGGTGGGTCTCAGTTTCTGGTCTTCAGGCAGTCAGGTGCTTCCACGGATGTTTGCGTGAGGCAACCGTACTGTAGCAGCCGGACTTCTAGCAGGCGCAGTGTCAAGCTGTCGAAAGAGGCAGGTGTCAAAAGCGGGCTTCTTGTCACCGTCTTCTGCGAAAGACCTGCAAACACAAATTGTTCTCACGATCAGCTGGAACGATGCATCTCCTGCGCGGTTGCTTGCCACTGTCTTCAATGTGATCCTACATATTATATGGTGATTGACATCTTTGCTTGTGCCCGTTGCTCAATAGTTTGACGATTGCTGCAGTTCCAAAGGGGGCTGCGTCTGCGCCCTCCAAAGCGGTACACGAGACCTTGCACAGAACAGGAGCAAGCTTTCCTGGATTGTTGTGAGCCCGACCAGAACGTCGCATATCGCGTTGGGCTGCGGGAGGCGCCAGGCCTGCCGTAGCAGCCATAGAAAGATTTTACAACTGCTGCTTTGATGGCAAACGATCCAAAGGGACCACTCAGCATCGCTTGGCTGTCTGCTTCATAGTCATCGCTGCTGTGGCCACGAAAGTTTTCTTTCGTGTTGAGTCTTGACTCAAGCTCTCGTATTGAGTCAAGACTCAACCTGCGCAACGCTTACTCACCTTCACAGGTCGGGGGTATGACCTGGGGAGTTTAGCAAAAAGCAGCTCTGCAAGCTTCCGCACAAAACTTCACCAGCGATTCGTGGTTTCACAAGGCATGGGCATGTTGCTCTGCATTGCTGCTCATTTTGCTGCTTTAGTAAAGTTTCTCGTGATTCAACCTCTCCTGCCGCCGCAGCGATGCTGTTGGCAAAACAAGTTACAATTGTCCAGTCCCACACTGCAGTAGACTGCATCGAAGTGCAACTTTTTGATGGCTGGCTACAAAAGCAGTCGAAACAATCATCGAAAACTACGCGATGCCACTCGCACTCTCCACCATGGATGGGGAACTTTTTGGTACACTCAAAGCACCTCTGCCATGAAGGTGATCTTGTTGTATTCGCAGGCTGAACCATCAGCCGCCTCGGACATTGTTTGCCATCCCCTTGATATACCTTCGCATGCAAGGCTCACTTTACCTCCTTCAGTATCGGAGCTGGCAGCAGCTGCTTTGATCAAGGCGTTCAACACCTCTGTCTTGCTGCGGGTCCGAAGGTATGGCTGCCCCACACTTTCACCACGTCTGCAATCGCCCGGAGCAGAGACCAGCCAAAAGCCATCATTGCAAGAGTCACGTTGAAAGCTTCACCTGAACCCCTAAAGTATGTAACATAATGGTCTTTTGGGCTGTTCGTAGGGGTTCTGGGCCATTGTTTTGCCTACTTTGGGGGTTTAGGCAAGGGGAAGCGTTCATGCATGTGTTGTTTGTCATCGGTCCTGCATTCGCGCCACAGATTAGATTTTGCAGAGGTTCTGGGCATTGCTTCCGAATTTATTTCACGCCACGTATGTTGCTTACTGCCGTGGCTGCAGTGGAGCCACACATGGGCACATGTCCATGTCAATCTTTCGGCAAACTAGGGTATGGGGAAAGACCCATTGACCGCCAAATCTATGTTAAAGACAATTTACAGATGTGTCAAGGGTTGTTGGTCTGGTCGCCATCTTCAGTGCTCATGCCATGATTCCGTTTCCGCCTTGCTCTTGTTCCGTCACGGACAAGAGTTCGCTCTATGCCGACCCGCTTCAATAATCACTATTCCCCATCAGAGTGTTGCTGGGCATCCTTGGTAAAGAAGAAGGCTGTGCCCTACAGGCTGACACTGGCTGACACCGGGAACGATGAAGCGAGAACTTGCTTATGACGCGAAAGTTCAAGCTAGGTTCCAGATGTCTTCATCTTTTGGCATTCCAACCTGGCAGCTAGCACAACAGTGCCATGACACAAAAGACTGCAAGGGTTGTGAGGTCTCTTGAAGATGGACTTCGCTTTGTATGGCAGGAGCTCATCGACTGGATCGAAAACATCACTTTCTTCTCTGCTACCTGACGCTAAATAAATTCCTTCAAGATCAGTTAAGCCATGGACCACCTGCGACAGCACTAGGAGGGCAGAGCTAGGACAGCGCTTCTACGTGTCATAACTACTGGCACAGCATGTAATGTAAGAGCGAGTAGGAGGAGGGAGTAGAAAAGGACATGTTAGAAAGACTGCAGAACCCAGAATCCACCCTTGGACAGGTTATTGCAATTTGGACATTAACGTTGATGATTGTTTGGTGCTGCAAATCGCGCTGCAGAAAAGATTGGGATCTTGTCACAGAGATGCTGGCCGGCAATCAGTATCTTGTCTCTCTATCGCCTTCAGCGGCCATATCATATTATAAATGCATGACTGTTGAAAGTAGCGTCCCCATGCGCCTCGCTAGCTGATGCCACCATTGCTGGCATGGTACAGATTGTAATGATCCAGGCAAGTTTCGCTTCTAGGGCAGGGGGTCAGCAAGTTGTGTAGACGGCACAGAGTCTCAGAGGAACGGAGGGGGGAACAAAGGGCTAGTGAGATGGCATGGGCCCGTTTTCTTCACAAAGCACAGAAGCGCAGGCATTTTGGTTTTTCCTTCCGCTACCCATATGACCTATGGTCTAAACTCCTCAAGTGGGTCATATAGAGTTATATTGGGGAGTATTACAGGTGTTATTAAGGGGGCTACCAGGAGTTTAGACTATAGCTCATTTACATTCAGTGCTTGTAAGGAATGATGATGATCCCATGAGGGTGCCAAAGAATCTGCCATCCTTTTTTTCCCACAGCAGCTTGGCCTGAAATGTGGCGCACATTCCGTAGCAAGATGTGTGCAGCGCGCCTCTCACACCTGCAAGCAGTGTACCATGAAATACCCAGCTTGTTTCCCGCATCGCTGATGTTCTTTGCAGGCGAGTTCCAGCAGATGACATCCCCAAGCCGAAAAGGCAGGGGATAGGAGTCTGGCAGCAAGAAGATGAAGTGAGCAGTTCTGTGTTCTCACAAGCGGGGCCCCAGACTTGCCGAATTTGGCAATTGCTTTCACCTGCATGACTCCTCCGAAGGATGCGAATAGCAAGCATCTGGAAACGCTCCACCTGTACCTACAAGAAAAGCTTTCATGATGGCACCTGTAATCAACATGTGTGGATGGAAAGTTCATGGTGAATACCGGAATACCGTCTCTGCGCAACAAGTTTTCTGGGGAGCGGAAACTGCAGCAGACTGACCCATTGTCATGAAATGGCCTGGCAAGTCATTTTGGCTCCAGCTATCTGGTAGCGGACCCATGAAGGATTCGTAGAGCTCCCGCGCTCAGAGCACCCCACTGAGTCTGGTGCTTAGCAAAGCACCAGCTCCAAGTGATATGCCAAGGTTATGTGTTTCCATATTCGCTGGCCCAGGCTACTGCAGTACTCCGACGAGATACCCCTCCAGTTCAGTTTCGCTGTCAGGAGATGCTCCATTAGTCAGCCTTGGACGTTGTAATTACATGACACAGGCGAGCATCATATGCCACCAGGACACAAGTAAAAGCATTGAATGTCCAAACATGGAGATCAACGAGGCGAAGAGGCGTTACACCTGCACCAAGTCAGTCGTTGTTAGGCTGTTTTGCAGCACATGTAAGGAGGCTTCATCGGACTGCGGCCAGCCTGAGCTACAGGACGAACTCTTTTTTTTTGTGTTCTGAATATCTCACAGCGTTGATCCGCATGTTCGGGCCTTGCAATCACTTCCATTTGGTTTTGGAGCAGACAAGGGTACCTACCGGATCAGAGGCATCTGGGTTGTTTTGTGCACCAGGGCTCATCAGTTGCAGCCTTACGAATTGTTACAGCAGTCTGCCGAAGCTGTGCGACTAGGATATCATCGATCAAATTGGCATGGGCCCAGCGCAAATCTTCTGGGGAATCCTGGGCGGTGGCGTTTGGCTGGCTGATGGTGCTGAGCTGCTCTTGGTCAGTTCCGTGACGAGGCCAGCGCCAGACTTCAGTCAGGGATCGGATGCCAGAGGTCAGACAGCGGCTCCCGTCCCATACATGAGTACTGATACTGAAGTTTTCACGCCACTTTTGCGTTGCATGCGGCTGTTTCCTTCTTGACAGTGGGCATTTGGGGGTGCCCCACTTGGGTGATGCTGTCGTGGGGCTAATAATTGTCAAGTTGTTGCCAAAAGTTGGCTAAATCTTGCAGAGTGATCCTCAAGCCTTGGAGCAGACAGTTGTCTTTGCCATCAAAGACTGTTTGCAATAGCTGGGTCTGTGGCTGAGTCCCTGTGCCGCAGCGTGAATGGTATATGATGTGTATGGGACCTGTATCCACCTGCTCAGATTTTGATGTCCGCTACTTGTAAGGGGCCGTGGTGCCTGACTTGAGCTTCGAATGATGCGCTGCTATGTTCCCGCCCTTACCATGACATCTTGCCTTGAGCCTGTCGATTGCGTCTGACTTGTCAACTCAAACTGGTCGAGGGGCTGACGTTTCCGTATACAAAGCTGACGAACGCAGAGGTCATGGCAACATTCTGCATGATTCTGCATCTGTTCTGCTGTTGGGAGAGCTGGCAGAGAGGATGTGGAAGTCCGGGGTGCCCTTTGCCCATTTGCCAACTTTCAGCAGTTGCTTCAAACCCATTATCCGCTGCACTCTGCGACGAGGTCTCTGCAGAATGAATGGCATTTGACACCGTACATGAAGGGTATGATTGCGCCCTGCCCGCTTCAATTCAGAATGGCATCTGATAATGCAGGACAGAGAGTCGTGGAGCAGACGCTGTGTACCCTGAGGTTTCAGCAGTGTACCTGGGAATTCTCATAGGCAATTATTCAAGCGGACCGTGCAGCCAGCGCTTTGGACGGCGGGAAATGATCGTCGCATCGTTGTGCACTTAGCTGACGTTTGTGTGCGATATGCTTTGCACATGTTTTCCGACAGCGCTTAACCGTGTCCGATGACGCTCATTCTTAAATCTCCTTGTGAAGCGAGGTATTCTGGAATTTTTCTCTGTGGAATTCTGAGCTGTGCAAGTGCTTCTGCCTATGAGTTTCTGGCCATCAGATTTCTTGGTGGCATCTTCATCGGCGTAGGCGAGGAGTCAAAGCAAATTGATATTTGCTTCTGTTCGGGAAAGACAATGTGGGATTTGTTGCAAGGCCAGCCCGCTTGGCTGGCGATCAGCTCTGAAGTTACACCGGCGTATTGGAAAGTCGCCATGGCTGCTGCATCACAGTCGCTTTTCGTCTTTGGAGAAATGTGGCTCTGCTGGATCAATGGCCACTTTATGTTAAGATTATTCCTCACATTTCTGCGGGGTTCTAGTTGTTAGATGTAGCATCGCCCGCCATGCACGCGTGCTGTTCCGTCGCGCAAACATTTTGGACGCGCCCCCCGTTTCTTCAAAATTGCGCTCTCGCTCGGAGCATCCAAAAAAACTCGGATTTCGGTGTTGATTGGTCGGTCCAAGAAATCGGCGACTTTGCCTTTAAAG
>CAJNIZ010043415.1:285634-310178 GCA_905231905.1 Symbiodinium pilosum
TATCTTGAGAAGGCCTGGGCCTGCCCCTGTCAGTGATTGGCGGATTTCTGGATCATGTTTCCGATCTCATCGGTTGGGGCGTCTGACTGGGGGTTCTTCATTTTGATGTGCCTTTTGTCGGGGTGATGTGCCTTTCGCTGATCGGGGCGTCTACATGGGGATGATGGGCCTTTTGGCCGCGTGATGTGCCTTAGGGCGGCGGGAACCATGTACTACTATGATGACGACTACTGGCCAGTAGCCGACTACTCCTTGCGAGTTGGCAGATTGGATTTTGCAATTCCGGGGGATGGACTTGGACTCCGCAACGGAATCTTAATCTGAGAAAGTTACACAAATCAGATTCAGCCATACACGAATCAGTGTGGCGGATCAGCCCTCGAATCAAATCACTCCGGCAGCGGATCAGATCAGCCAGATCCGCAGATCAGATCTGGGGATGGCCGCGGATTAGATCAGGAGGAGGCACAAATCAGATCAGCACCAGGCACGAATAAGATCAAGCAGGAAGCCAGATCAGAGCATTGTGTATGGGGACACAGTGGATTGGGATTTAAAGTTCACGCTTAAGGGCTTACGGCTTAGGATTTGGTAGGTTTCGAAGGCCTACGATTTTTGGGTTGTAGGCCTCTGGTTCGTGTAACTTTCTAGGGTTGAGGGCTTTAGGGTGAGGGTTTTACAGTCATTCAGGGTTTAGGGCAAGAGGCTGAGGGTTTAGGGTCTAGGGTTGTTTTTTTTGGTTCAGGTCTTTAGGGTTTATGATTCAGGGCTGGGGGGTTGGTCTAGAGGTTGTAGGCTGTAGGCTTCCGGGTTGCGGGCCTTAGGGTTCTTGGTCTAGAGCTGGGCCTTTTGGTTTTCAGGGTTTAGGGGGATTGCATGGACAAGGTGAGTACGGCCCAAGCAGGTCTGGGTGGGAATTTAGGAGTTGATTGTCTAGGGTTGGCTGTGTGCGGTTTTGGGCTGGATTCCCTGCGATCCCCCCGATCTGGTCCAGCCTCGCGGGTGCGATCCGATTCACGCCGCCCGGGATCCGCTTCGTAGGACCCTCGATCTGATTCGCGCCCGTCCGATCCGACCCCACCGATCTGATTCGCGCCCACACCGATCCGATTCCCGCGATCCGATTCCTGCCACAACCTTTAATATGAGGTCAACATTACTTTGCCCTTCTTGGCTGAATGCCGCAGCACGAGACAAAATTCTCGGGCTAACCGTTTGAGCCTTGCATTTAACTCCTGTACTTCTCTCACCACGGACATGACAGAATCCATCACAACATGGGACTTCCATCCTTTTCGGATGGCTACGCGTTGCTAATCGTCCAGGAACTTGGATAATCTATTACTAGACTTTGACTGATGAGTCCAGCTTGCCAGCACGGGGTGGAGGGAATGGAGTTGTAGGTGGCAAGCAGCTAGAAGCTGTACTCAAGCTCTTGCAGGTATGTGGCCTTTGTTATCATGATGGACGACATGACAATGCAGGCAAGCTCCATTCTCTGGTACAGTATTATTATGGCGCAATGACGATTTATGTGTTTAAATTTGTTTCAAGGAGCGAATTTTCCTGTGACGGCTTCAGATTGCTGATGCATCTTGACGTCGTCCGGCAACGGGTCATACATGCTCAGAGCATTCGGCAGAGTCTGGAGTGCTTTGCATGGCTGCACTCGGTTTACAGTATGTCAGTATGTGTGACTGGCCCATTGATAGGTGTTGCACTGGCGTTTGCTTCTACGTTTTGGGGCGCTGCCGTCACTGTGTCTCGCCACGATCAGCAGCATGGCGGCATTCAGCTGATGGCATATTCTTCTGCCGAATCCTGGCCTGCAGGGCTCCATTCAGAGACCCTTCCCTGCTGGTTGCATGGTTTCAGGTGGGCAGGCTAGGTGAACCGTGAATTCCTGACACGGGATGCACATATCACAAGTCTCGAATCGAACCCTTTTGTGGAGCTGGGACATGTGATAAAAAGTCTGGCGCTCTTAGTGTGCTCTCATGCTGTAGGGAATTCCACCGAGCCGGCCATGAGTATGCCATATGCAAGGCCGATACAGGCTTGAGCCTATTAGCAAGCGTAGTTGCCAAACACTGCTGCATTATGCTTGCCGCAGAGCAGTACTGGCCACTCCAGCGAAACAAGAACAAGTCGTGTAGGTCTTTTTTGAAACATTCTGAAACCATCGCAGGCAAACTTGCTTTGTTACTATTAGGATGAGGTCCCCCGCCTTGGCGTGCCATCTCCCCTGCAGCAAATGCACCCTGCTGTCAGATAGTAAGCGTATCGGAGTCTGACCTGGAGCCACTTCGACAATGATGGTTAACAACAAGTCATAGTAGATCCAGACTCAATCACACATTCGGAGTCAAGCCCAGCGAAGTCTGCCCGGCATGCTCTAGCCTGAAAATCCTGTCTCCACTCATTCCCCCGGCCTGACCTTGCCTCCACTAGTTTCTGCATGGCCCGTATCCGTGGGCATCGGCCTCGTTGGATTACGGTAACGTCATCAGAACGCTCGCAGCAGATATGAGGAATCGTTTTGTTTTGCATGTTCAGCTGGCTTTTCTTTCGTAGGAAGCTTCGAATACAGTCAAAAGCTTGACCAAAAGCTTTGCCGGGGCTCTTTGAAAACAATCACCTGAATTGCCAGGTCAAAGGCATTCATGTACATCCTGCTAGCATTCTTGTGGCTTACTGCCAACCCACAGGGACCTTTTGTATGCACAGCTCCTTGCTGCCAATACCTCATGAAGCTCATAATTGCAACACATGGTTTGTGCCGTAGTCTGTGAGTGTTTCCCAATCATCAGGCTAGATTTTCTGCCATCTGCTGCAGGGTTGAGCGTGCTGTCAGGGAGTGAGGAACCCGTTGAGAGGAGCTTGTCCAGCGGTGTAGCACTCGCCTTTGAAGGATGAGCTTCAACGGTTGATGGTCTCGAGTTTTTGCAGTTTCCAACATGTGTTATCCACCTTAAACTGAGTACTCGCATCGCTGTGCATCGCTGCACGTCGCTTCACGCTGCGCATGGCAATGTATCGCTGTTGCCTCGAGCTTGCTGGCCACAACAGCACTGCCGCGCCCCAGTGGCTTTAGCCCACATACCCGACTCAGGGCTTGTTGACGTTCAGCTGTGCAAACTTGCGCAGGCAAGGGCTTCAAATTCGAGGGAACCGCGCACTGGCTAGCAGCTAGCAACGGCTGCCAGTGCTCGGTACTGTCTTGCAGAGCTTTGCAGGGCAACCCGTCTGAATATAATCTGTCAGGTATGGCATACCTCAATGAGTCACCGGTCTTCCTGGCGATGCAAGGCCGCATCAAGGAAGCCCGATCCGTGGTTGAATCCATGGCAAGGCTCGTTTGCCCAGCTACCGGATGATAGTTCCGCATCATGAGCGCCTTCTGGAGGGTTTGCATCGTTAATCCTAGCATCATTGAATTGAACTGGCAACTGCACGTATGCACCCGAGCGCCAGTAGACGTTAGCTTCGTGAGTGGCCAACCCCCAATGCTCATCCTGATCATCATGGCCAGCTGCAACGTCATGCTCGTAAATCCAAGCTCGAGTCAAGGCGGTGTGTACTTGGCTTTTGTCGGGACTGTGGTGGGACCACCTCGGCGCACAGTGGCCGCCACTGATTTGACATACACAGCTTGCAGCTTGACAACTCGCCCCTGCTATGCTGTTGCAGGCAAAACCAGTCCATGCCTACGCAGCTGAGTTTTCGACAGCCGCGCCGACATATGGGTGCAGCTGACGCATCCCTCCTG
Source organism: Symbiodinium pilosum (assembly GCA_905231905.1). NCBI lineage: Eukaryota > Dinophyceae > Suessiales > Symbiodiniaceae > Symbiodinium > Symbiodinium pilosum. Next base: position 289,404 of record CAJNIZ010043415.1, read on the forward strand.
AGCCAGATGCGCAGACAAATGTCTGTGGTCTTTCACATTACATACTTAGCTACTCTGCTGCATGATGGTACAGGTTAGCAAGTAGACCAGGCATAGCCCATGCCCTCAATCCGTTTGTGTGGGCGAACGCGGAAATTTGCAGATCTTCGGCCGGATCTTTGCATACCAAAGTACTGTCGCTGCAACGCAGAGGCGCTGAGATCCGTATCTTTTGACTCTGTTGTGTAGAATTCTGTCGGATGTTTTCAAACGAAATTGCGGTTTTGTCGCCGAAAAGGCAAGGTTCCAAACCAGAACTGCGACAGACTAAGGACCGTTGCTCGCGACAAGGTGGCGCAAGGCGTCAACATGTGAATCAAACGCATCTTAAAGGCATGACTTGAAGCGACAAAGTATCCCAGTACACAAGTCAGCCGAGTAGATGGCAGGAGCTGAAAGGCCCAAAGCTTTTCCTCAAGTACAAGCCAAAGGTTCAAGAAGGCATCCAGGCAGAACTCAAGTCAAGTCTTGAGGCAAAAAGAACACGAGCAGGTGTTGAAATCAACAGTCGCTGAGGAGATGCTCAACCCGAAAAGCGATTTCATTCTGGGACATATTAACTTCAACATAGCAAGAGTAAAATTGTCAGATTGGATACTTGAGTTGTAGACCCACAGTAGTTATTAAAATAAGTGGAACATCTCAGGACCCTAAACGTGAACGCTATGTATGAACTCAAAGTGCATCCAAGTCACATACACACCGGACGTCCCACCGATCAAAGAGATTCCAAAGTACGGCCTGCAGCTGTTTGCATCCTCCAGACAGTAGCAAAGCGTCATCATCGGATGCACCCACCTCGATTTGAGGCACCTTCCCAAAGCTTAACCGTATCGACCCACAGGCATACGGGACCTGCTAGGCCGCTGGAACGACAACGTAGCCTGCTAACTGCATTCTAGCTGCTAACATGGCTGCTGCCACGTTGATCAGTGCGGTGAGGTTCCTACCACGGTCCTCATTTATACGTGCTTTACCCTGAACTTGACCTACTTCGGCTGCCTCTTCGCCTTCCCACAGGTGTGGCAGCAACAGTGTAGCAACAGAGATGAGCGGCATTGAATAAAGCTGCTTTGCAGGTCCTTCCGGCGCTGATGCACGGTCAAGCTGCGTCAGAGCTGCTTGTCGGCGCACTCTGGGAGTTGCCTGGTCTCGCACTAGGCCTGTGCAGCCTGCTCTGTGAGGTCAACGGTTGCCCTTTGAGAATTCGGAACATTTTGGTGTTGACACGGCTTTTATTACATTCTGGGCCAGGCCGCGCTCCACCAATTCGTGGGCCGTAGCCCCAAAACGATCTCAAACGAGCATCCCAATCCCGACTTGAATCAACAACCCGCGACTCTGAAGCGGAAACGTGGACCCACAAGCCCCACAGGTTTAGGAAAGTTTTGAATTTCAATGGCCGGCACGGCTTTTTCAAGCTGTGCGACATGCACCGTCACGGGTCCAGAAAAATTTGCAGAACGGTGGGACAAGCTAAGCCATCGAGCTGTGTGGGTAAGTCACATCCGGGTTCTTCATAGATTGTCGCCGCATTGACTTTGCTGGAGCCGGTGTGAAACTGCTCCAGGCCTACTTCTGGGCATATCTGCAACCAGGTACGACCCTGACTGTGCTGCAAGAGTCGGCTTGCATCCCTGAGCTTTGAGGCGGACTGCCCTAAAATTCTACCTCTCAGCTCTGTCCTGCAGCAAGCCCAGAAGAATGGATGCTTCCATCTTGCTTAGCGGCTTAGCATGCGTGCTTTATTTGTGACGACTGCCTACGCTATGCATAGGCTTCCTGCTGTGCTTCATCATTGGAGTCCACTACGGGCAACTTGGAGCACAGCGGCAGCTCTGTTCCGAGCATCTGCGCTTGTGCTAGCCGCTAGCAATAGGGCTTGGGGCGACAGAACAGCTAGACAGGTTGATAGCGTAGAGCCTGTAAACTTGCCTGAGGGAGTCCAAACTGCTGAAAGCCATGCTGCTGGTGGGATACTATGGCTGCAGCCTCAGCTATGACTTCAGCCTCCCAGTCCGGCAGACGAAATGACTGAACATCAACAGACCTCGCTACCTGCAGGTGTCAAATGTGTACCCAACATTGGCTTCATCGTAGCCTACCAGATGTCTGCAGAGCTCTATCCTACAGAGGTCTTCTGCACTGATGGTGGTAGCCAACGATGTCAGATCCAGCGTACTTGCAGACTTCTGGGAGGCACGAACCATGGGCTCAGCGCTGTGTCTAGCAGGGGGAAGGTGCGGTGCCCAAACCTTTCTGAAGGAGGGCCTGCAATGCAGCCTTCACTGCATGTTGATGAGACGTGCCACATCATGCCTTTACCCTGTCAGCTCCGTAGGCCTACAACATGCGGAAAACTCGTAAGCCGGGCATACTTGCAGCTCGAGGGACCTCGTCACAGCGGATCCTTTGTCCGCCTGCCTTACCGGCAGGTTTGGACAAGAATGTCAGGTTCAACTCATGACATGACCAGGGAGTCCAGGCGAATCAGGTCTTCAATGGTTCTCATCAACGCTGAACCCAATTTGGGAGTTGAACCTTGTGGCGCATGCTGCACCACGAGGCTCGCAGCTATGCTGGCTCCCATGGTTTACGAATGTGTCGTGACCTGGACGGGCGGATTCCTGCCCTTTTTCTTGGCAATGGCAACTATGTGCGTCAGCAACTTGTATTTGGTGGCTGGCTCAGCTTCTGAAGGACAACCCTGCATAGCCAATTGGCCAGGATTTTATTGTTTGTGTTGGGAAGCCAAGCAGCGTCTTGATCGTGTTGCAGCACTGGCCAGTCTTGGCGCAAACGTTAGGGTTAGCTTGAAGCGAGGTTGACCTGCTGCCAGAGACGTCAACGCTGAGACATGACGAGGTGTCGAAGGATGACGGCGCCCTGGCCCAGGCCGGTAGAATCGCATGCTGTAGAATGGGCGCTGGAGATGCCGATGCCTGCCAGTCTTGCGAGGATCCTGAGAAGGGTGTCCATGTGGTCTGAACTTTAGAGGAGCATACGTAGCTGCGTAGCTGCAGGTCTTCCCTGTGTCCTGTACCACATGGCAGGGCACAGGTGGAGTCAGTCCTTGTTCAGCACAAAAGTCTGCGTGCCCCAACACAGTCCTGCACATGCATTAGCGACGCCTTCCATGTATTTCCATGTAGCACAACGATTTGCGCCAATGATCCTGCAGTGTCAAAGGATGCTCGTAGATCTTCGTCATGTGACGCGGTGTTGCACAGGGTATCTCGAAATCAATGGTGGCAGTATTAGCATGACAGCTAGGCCTGGCCTCAGCAGGGCAGACGAGGGCGTGTTGTGGTGAATTCAGTCCAGCGCCATGGGTCAGACCGCAATTCAGTCTATCCCGTCGTCGCCTTGGACACTCCTTTGTGAAGCCAATTTACTCCAAATTTGCAGTCATTGAACATGTTGCTATTGCGGATGTTGATGTAGCTCCCTATGGCATCAGCCTTGCTTCTTCAGTTGCTGCATGTTGCTGCTGCAGCTGCTACTATCTGCTACTACAATTCATTGTCCAGCAGCGAACTACAGCTATAGCGAAAGGCAAAGCACCTAGGTCTGTCATGCATACATGCCGTATCAAGGGTAGATAGCGGTAGGACTTGAAGGGTTTTATGCTTAGGTCTAGCAACCGTATGCCAGCGTGATTTTCAGGGGTGGCGCAGGCATGCTTTGCAGTCCGAGGTTTGCCAGCTCCGAGCTTTCAGGCCCCTCGATCTTAACAAGTGGCATGGGGGCAAGCCTTTCGGCTAGATCAATGTGGTTTCGTCCGCGAGGCTCAAGCTCCAGCAGGGGAATGCCACCGGGAGTGCGTCTGGAGGAGCCTCTTTGCAAGCTATGTTCCACGAAAATTCTGCTCGTCAATCAGTTTTGGATTTTGCGAGAGTGCGCCACACTAAGGGCCACGTCCGTGCAGTGCTACTACATATCGCAAGACTGTGCAGGACTTCGAGGTCAGAAGCATCCTGTTTGCAGAGAAGGCAGTTCTGGCTTGCCCGTTGCCAGGAAAGGCCGGGACTGCCATTTGCTATGCCGCTGCTGCTTCTGCTGGAGAGTCCCTCTTTCTCTTGCGGAAGGTTTGCTCAGTAGATTTTAGCTTGAGTATTTTGTGCTCCTGTTTTCATGTTTTTAGAGCCGGAACCCTTCCGGCGGTTTGGGCCCGATGAGTCTGGTCTTTCAAATCTATTCAGCAATGTAACAAGCACTCACCAAGGTTTCAAGGACTTCCCAATGGATTTGTGAGTGTTCTGTAGGTGCAAACCATCCATGAATCAGAACGCCAAAAGTTGCTGGTGCTTCCAGCTTAACATAATGCCTGAATAGGCGATATTCATACTAACAGTTTAGGCGTAGCCGCGGGGTAGTGCACCTTGGCCTGAGCTCATCTTGCAGTATCCGCCGCTGTTTTTCCTCAGGGGCCCTTTGAGCTGAATCTTCACTAGCGCATGGAAAAAGCTTCCTTCGTGCGCCTGCTTGCTTTGCTCTAAGCATCATCAGTTGGCACCGGAGCCTGCTTCTTCGGGCTGCTTGACCCTCTCCATCTTCTGCCTTCGCGACTTCATCGACTTTGACACGATCATGCCGAGGATCCCGGGGATCTTTCGCCTTGACGGGCAGGACGTTCATCCGGATGATTGCGCTGATCAAGCTCTCGATGGAGAAGCCGAAGCCCCTGAAGTCCACGATGGCACTGACCCTTGGCTTGAAGCATTGGAAAGGGATGCAGCCTCGAATGTGATCCAGGGCAACTACGAATGGCGATGCGTTCGCTGCGACTCCGATTCGGCCGTGCACACCGGCGAGGGCCAGTGGACTTGCACGGCCTGCCACAGCAACGACTTCTATGCAACGCACCAGGCACTGCGCCGCCAGACGGACCGCGGCACATGGATGTTCTTGCCCAGGCCTCCTAATGGATTTCCTGAGCAAGCACCTCCTCTCAAGACGTCAGAGGCAACAGCTTAACCGTGCACTTCGTCGCAGGCAGCCTCCTCATGGTCCTCCCTCGGATGGCTTTGAGATGCCGGAGTCCGAGACTGCCACCTTCGACCCGACTGTGGACCCCGACGAGCCGGCTGGTCCTCGTCATCAACCTCCACTTGGGCAAGGCGGCTTGACATGGAGACCTACGGCTCGACCGAGTTCCTGCCCAGCAACCCCGCCTACGGCATCTTCGCAGACAGCCAAGGCTAAGGCGAAGAACACGACCCGGACAAGCCACAGCTGGACACCAAAGAGGTCATGACCTCGCAAGTGGCACCGTCTTCGTCATCCTGGAATTCCTTGATGGGCCCTGCCCGCTCTGCCGACCCCTCCCCTTTGGAAGTACGAGCAGAATGACCTCCGTGCCTACAGCAAGTTCGCTAAGAAAGTGGCTTTGTGGCGTATCCAGGTGTCTTCCTTTATGACTCCCCGAGAAGCTGCTCTCGTTCTTTATACGAGCCTGACCGGGGAAGCGGAGGCGGAGTTAGAACACGCTCCCATTGAAGCCATCAATACCGATAAGGGGATAGATTTCATACTTGAAACCTTGCGCCAGCCAATGGAGCAGAAGCAAATCTTTCAGAAACGCAAATTCTTATCGGACTTTGAGGGCATTCAGCGGCATCCGGGCGAAGGGCTCAAGGCATTCAGCAATCGATATCGCCGTCAAGGCAGTGGGGGTCGAGGTGGCCCTGATGTATGATAGCGAGGCTCGTGGCAATCGGCTCCTGGAACGGGCACGCCTGACACCGCAAGATCAACGCTTGATCCTGGTGGGCGCTCGCTACTCCTTGGCATGTGAGGACATTGCCGAGAGCACGGCGATGCAGTTCCCGGACTTTAAGCGCGCTCCTCCAGTCATTGGCCGAGATGGGCAGCCAGTAAACCGGAACAAAGGATCCAGCAAGGGCCAGGCGCCGGGATTCTCCAAGAACCAGGCATCCAGTTCGTCAGGACATGGCGGCAAAGGCGGTAAGCGCGGCGGCTTCGTCAAGAAAGTCTACCTTGCGGACCAGAATGAGGAAGCACAGGCTGATGCAGACTTGGAATCCGCAGAGGGCAACGCCGACGACCACGAGCCGGAGCAGGACATCGCTGACGATCACGACCACGACCACGCCATGACGACGGTGACATCGACCAGGAGGATGCCACCGACCTGGCGTGAAGTGGCGGAGGTCTTGAGCGTAACAGCTAAAAAGCTCTCCAGCGTGCGCTTAGGCCGCAAGTTTGCCGGTGGACCCAAGAAGGACGCTGCCACCCTCAAACGGGAAACCCATTGCGCAGCTTGCGGAGAAAAGGGTCACTGGCGAGGTGACCCCGAGTGCAAGGTGTCGGGGAAAGCGGACCTGTTGCGGCGCGTGGGCGTCCTCACATGCTTCTCTTCTTCGCGCTCAGGACCTGCTTGTGTACAGAAGCCCCCTGCACAGACGCTTTTCAGTTCGGCAGCGGCGACCCGGTGAAAGCCAAGCACCGCTTGTACATGCCGGCTGGCGTAGGCGAAGCCGATCTCGTGATTGGAGCAGGCGTCCTCGAAGCAAACATTCCGTTGCTCGCGTCCAATCAGTTACTTGATGAGCTCGGCATGGCATTCACCAAGCTAGGAGTGACTGTGCCTGTGCTTCGCAAGAACGGACATCTGACTATATCAGTGGTCAAGTTTAGCAAGCACGTTCCTGCTGACAGCTCTAGGTGGAAGCAGCTTCAAGATGCAGTTGATTGGGGCAATCCTCCTCCCGAGCTCGTGTTTATGGCCCAAGCCGTGACTCACACATTGTCCTCTCCGACCCCAGCACCTCATGCAGGCGACTCCTCCGACATGGCTTCGCGGATGGCGCCGCCTGGTGCGCTGTCTTCAGCTCTTCAAGTGCAACGTGTTCATCCAGATGGCCCATGCGGTGAACCTCGGCATCGTCTTGCAAGCATCCCGACTATGTCCGGTACGGCAACGCGTACGGCAAGTTCGCTCGCTGCAAGCAGTGCCTGAAGAGGTGGAAGTGGGACGCCCGCGAAGGTCTTTGGGTCGAACACCTGTTCGGGGCATCGCTGCTCAACTCGCCACCGCCATTGCCGTCCTCATACTGTGCCGGCCCAAGCAGTGCCTTCGCGAGCAGCGGAACCATCGACCCGGCGACCTTCCAAGCCTCAGGGCGCCACGGCCAAGGCGTCGCCGACTACACCAACGAGGACTTCGACAACTCCGGGGCGCAGGCGACGCACAACATGTTCAATGCCGAGTGGTTCGGAGATGTCGACACTGCGCCCTGGCTGGAGCCTGCTGCGCAACCCTCCGGCGGAGACGGAATACAACTGGGCCGACGGAGACGACTGACTGGGAATCGGCGGCCGCTGGACCGCGCAGACAATCTACGACAGCCTCCTGTCAACTTCCAGCAGACCGCCGCCGGCCGTCGACATCATGGAGCTGTTTGCTGGCGAGGCGGGCATCACGGCAAAGGCATCCTGTTATGGACTCAGTGCCTCGGAGCCCGTCGACAAGGTCTTCGGATGGCACCTCGAGGAGCCGAAGACCCAGGACTATGTCATTAAGATGGTCAGGCGGTTGCGGCCCCATGTCCTTCATGTGGCTTACCCTTGCACTTTGTACTCCATCTTCAACGAGAACCTCAACTACAGCAAGCGGATGGACACTCTCCATCGCCTACGGCAGGATGATATGGAGATGCGCCGTCTCATCCGCAAGTTGCTGGATATTCAGCTTGATGGCGGCCGCCTTCGTACTGGAGAACCCGCACCACTCACGACTCTGGGAGATGGACGAGTTTCGCGACCTCGGCGACTTCCCCGGCATTGTCGAGTGCATCGTTGATTCAGGCGCCTACGGTGGCACCACGGTCGACGGCGAGCCCATCATCAAGCCCTTTAAGTTCCCCACTAACATTCCGGGGCGCCGCTACTGTGCTCAACAAGCGCCTCGGAGACCGAGCGGATGTACACTGTTCCAGTGCAGGGCAGAACACCAGGCCATCCCAGGTGTATCCTCCGAAGTTGGTCGATGCCCCCTCTACCACAGTTTCCTTTACATCAAGCTTTGGCCACTTTCCAAAGCCCAGTCTCTGGCCTGGCAGCCTGGGACCCCATCGTGACGATGCTTGAGCGTCCCGATCGGCACCAGCTCTACGAGGCCCTTCTACGTGGACGTGGACAGCGACGTGGGCAAAAGCATCGGCGACCTCCTCAGGATGAACCTGGTGCGCATCCAATGTGTCCAAACTCCTACACAACGGCGCCTTCCCCTGGACTTTCCCTTCACTGTTCGCAGCGCCTTCCTCCTCTACGCGGACGGCTCGCGCAGTGTGGAGATGGAAGACCTTTCCGAGATCCAGCAGCCCAAGCAAAAGTTTGCCAAGGCTGTGCGGTATGCAGTGTTTGCATATGGTGAGCGACGTCCTGAAGCAAAACCTTCGAGCATGGAGGGCAAGCCCGACTCACCTGTTCCGGACCTCCCAATGGATGTCACGTTTCCTGGACTTTCAGCTGACGTCCCTGCCGAAGTTCGCCGGACCATCGCACGCGTGCGCATCAACCTTGGCCACCCGACCGCTGAGGAGCTGGTACGACTTGCGTGTCATCAAGGCAACCCCTCCACACACTTCATCTCCGCCGTCCGCAAACTTAAGTGTGCGACCTGCGACCGTCTCAAGTCACCACAGGCACCACCACCTTCAGCTGCACCTTCTGAACGAGTTTGGCTTCGCCCCTACGGACTTCCGACTTTGGTTGCGGCTGATCCGGATGGATGCTTTCACGGCGACTTCCAGCGCCGCTTGGAATCACATGGCACGCTGGTGGAACACTGTCCTCCTCACACCCACTGGAAAATTGCACACGTGGAACGTCAAAACGCCTTCCTGCGGACCGTCCTCGAGAAGCTGGTGGACACCTTCTCGGCAACTACGTCTTCAGAGATGGACTTGCTCATCGCCCCATCGCTCCACGCCGTGAACAGCATGGTGCTCAGCAGGGGCAGGTCGGCCGTGTTCGGCAAAGTGCCGCGTCTGCCTGGCGGCCTGTTCATGGATAGCCAGTCATTGTCGGTGTCACCAGCGACCGATTCGGCGGCGACGGCAGAGAAGGTGCGCGCGGAGGCGGTGAAGGCGATCGCGGACATGAAAGTGCAACAGTATCAGGCGTGCGAAACTTCCGAATCCCAGATTTGAAGCCAGGCAGTCCATGCTGCTTCTGGAGGTGGCGGCGGCGAGGACAGAAAAAGAGGGGTGGCTGGGTGACAGCCAAGTTCCTGAGCTGGGACCCTTCGGCCCCAACCAAGCTGGCATGGGTGAGGTCAGGAACGACTACGGCGTTGGTGGCAACCGAACAGCTTCGCTCCGCCGTTGGCTTCGAGAAGTGGGTGCCCGCCGAGCAGGACGTGACCGCCCTCAAGGACTCCAGCAAGGCTCTTACTGAGAGTCTCTGGACAGACGAGACTGGCCCTGCGACGCTCGAACCGCTAACCTTTACATCGGGTTCTTGGCGAAGATGACTTCCTTATGAACTAGCAACGAGCTCCTGGCTGCTGCCTCTTCTCAACCAGCTGGACAACAACGACTCGACGCAGCCGTGTCATGGGCCCCCGGGACACCAGTTCCGGCACCTGAGCAACCTCAAGCACAGCTGTCTGGTACCATCAACAATAACTACGTGTACGCCCGTGTTGGAGATGTTGGGCAAGGAGCACGCCGCAGCAAATCCATGCCGCGGACCCCACGGAGAAGTCGGTCACCAGCGCCTCTGACAGTGGCGTCCCTCCTGGACTACCGCAACTCCCTCAGCCTCAAGAAGGTCAAGCTCAGCTCCTTGAACCTGCGCAGCAACTTCCTGAACTGCTTTCTCCTGAGTACAGTCCTCCCTTTGAAGAACCTCCGGGACTACAAGAACTGCCGCAGCCGCAAGAAGGCCAAGCCCAGCCACCCACTTTGGAGCAGGCGGTGGACCTCACCCAGGACGCAAACGCCGCACCAGCTGACGACCTACCTGACGACGTTTGCGACTATGCTCCTTCACCTGCGCGTGACCTGAGACGCCTGCAGCTTCAGTTGGCCAGCAGCCACCCACTCCGGCAGACTCTGGACAAGTGGCGCTGGCCTAAGGGCACCTACGACACCGGTGACAAGCTCGGCAGCCTCAGGAGTTACCGCACCTAGCCTCTTCACCTTCGACACTTTGCGCACCAGACTCTACGAAGAAGACGGCGTCCTGCGCCGGCTTCCTTTTGGACACACTCTCGGCGAGTTCTACGGCCCCGCGTGCAACCAGTTCTACGAGGCCTACCTGGCGTCTTCGTACAGAAACGACGACGTGTTGGCCACGGACAAGCCTGCCCAGGAGGCAGACACCTCAGACTCCGACTGGGACGACGCACCACCGACGTCAAGTACGCGGCAGGGAATGTCTCGTATGGAAGTCAAGGCTTTTGGGTCGTGAAATTCCATGGCGCAGAATCATGGAATTGCCATCCCACCAGTTCCAGGCCTACAAGGAGGCGCTTCGTGGATGGAGTGGCGATCCGTCAAGGAGGAGGCCAGTGCAGTCTTTAGATTCTGGCCAAGCGCGTGCTGAGGACGCGCAGCTGCTTTCATTTCGGGACAAGGCGAAAGGGCTGGGCCCACTCAGGGCCAAATGCAGAGTCGTGGCGCTGGGACATTGTGACCCGGACCTCCGTCGGCTCCGAGAGTGTCCGACTCCCAATCGCACCAGCGAGCATGTGCTGTTTCTGGTCCTGGCAGCTACGGCCTTCTTTAGGGCGAGCAGCCCTCGGACGAGAGAGCCCTTCCGCTGTACCTCAGACCTCCTGACGATGGTGTCACACGCTCCACGAGTTGCTGGACGGCACCTTCGTACCTGGTCCTCACGAACATCTATGGCCTGGCCAACGCCCCACGTCTTTGGGCAAACACCGTGGTGCAGAGATTGAAGAAGCTTGGATACAGAGGTGTTCCTCCTCTTCAAGAAGAAGGACGAGCTCATCTCCATCATTCTGGTGTATGTCGACGACTTCTTCGGCGTCTACCGCGAGGACTACTCCATAGAACCAGTGTGGCAGTCCTTCAAGTTGGGGGTCTCTGAACAAGGTCGAGCCCAACAAGGAGTTCACTTTCAAAGGAAAGCAGATTTCGCTACGTGAACGTCCGAGTGGGCGCCTCTACCTCCACCTGTGCCAGGCCGAGTTCATCGAGGGATTGTCCGTCGACAAGATTCCGAGAGGTGCCGACCTGAGTGCGCCTCTGACCTCTGAACAGAGGGCCGAGTTCCGCAGCATCTCTGGATGCCTTCAGTGGCTTTCTACTCAGACGAGGCCCGAGCTCTGCGCGACCAACAGCCTCGCCAACAAGGGGGACAAGACGACATTGGCAGACCTCAAGTCTCTTTACCAGGCCTTGGAGTTCGCCCGGGCAACCAAGAACGACGGCATCATGATCGAGGATGTTGCGCTGAACCGTGCAAGCGTCATCGTGACGTACAGTGATGCTTCGTGGGCCAACGCGGAGCAGTGCCGTTCACAACTTGGAGTGCTTGTCTTGGTTACCTCCCCGACTGTGCTTCAGAGAACCACCTCGGCTGCAGTGCTCGATTGGCGCTCAGGGCGCTCAACTCGGGTGTGTCGCTCCACCTTGACGGTGGAGGCGAGCGCAGCTGATGAGGGCTGTGATAGGGGATGCTACTTGAACATGTTCATCTCCGAGCTCCTCTACAACATTCCTGCACATCGTCGTCAGCATCGGCTACTTCACCTACACGTAGTTGACGCTAAAAGCTTGTACGATGTTGTAGTGAGTGACACTCCTAACCTCGCGGATAAGCGGTCTTTGGTCAACATCCGTGCTATCCAAGAGGTTGTAGATGGAGAGCGGATCAGATGGGCCCCGACGCAAGTTCAGTGGGCCGATAACCTCACTAAGCACAGTGCAGAACTGCAGCTGTCGCTTCACGAGTGGCTCCAGAAACCAGTGGTGATACTTCGAGATGATGCCTAGGCCAACTTAAAATAATACCCATAACAGTTTAGGCGTAGCCGCGGGGTAGTGCACCTTGGCCTGAGCTCATCTTGCAGTATCCGCCGCTGTTTTTCCTCAGGGGCCCTTTGAGCTGAATCTTCACTAGCGCATGGAAAAAGCTTCTTTCGTGCGCCTGCTTGCTTTGCTCTAAGCATCATCAGACATACATGGTGTTTTTGGGTCCTTTTGACAAGTCACATGCCACGCCCTGTGTTGTGTTGTTGCGAAACCTGCTTTGGAAATGAAGCGTGCCTCTCTGGTGCTTCACATGAGAAAGATTGAGAAAGCAACACAAGAAGTGTTTTTGTCCGCTTGAGAAGTGACATGCCACGTGCTTGTTGTTGCCACATTGCTTTTGAAATGCAGCGTGCCCCCTGGTGCATGAGAAAGCAATATTGGGAATTGAGAAATCACGTGCCGCGCCGTTTGTTGGCTGTTGCCAAACCTGCTTTGGAAAGCGCATGCGCACGGCGTTTCATAGTTCCTGGCATGATCCAAAAAGATGCTTCAAACTTCGGCGTGCCCCAAATGATGTACATGAAAATGCAAACTTCAACAACGTGTTTTTGATCCATTTGACCTACAAGACCTACAAGTCACATGCCATACATTTTTTGGCTGCTGTTCCAAAACCTGTTTTGAGAAACGCGTTTATGTGGCGTCTTCCTGGCGTGACTTCATGCGGCTGCCGTGACTCCATGCAGTGGGGCTTGACAACCCCGCGGCTTAGTTTCGGTGACAGGCTTGGATCGAGCTGGGTCGCTGGAACCCAATTTCTTTGGCACTGCTTGCACCTGCTTGGCGAGAAGCCCGGAGAGGAAGCTCCCAAACCAGCCTTGTTCCTTGCATCCACCTGCAGCGCTCAGGGAAGGATTTTAGTCGAGGAGAGCAAAGGGTAGACAGTCTCAAAGTACACATAGATGTGGAGCAATGTCCCCGTGCTCCTGAATACTCAGCCAGAGCATCAGGCGAAAGGTTACCGATTTGAAGCTTGTAGGCATTGTAGGTGTGCTCATGGCTGGATCTAATCGCAAGCTGAGGTCTTACCAGATCTCTGGTACAGCGGACCACTGGTGGTTTGTTGCCAGGATTGCATCTTGCAGGATGCTTTTTTCGACTCCAGCCACGAAGCTCGTGTTGCTGCTAGGAGCACCAACCACATGCCAGGAGCCCAGAAGCCAAGACATGGTCTATCAGCCTATCATGGTCTCTCATCTTTCCTGCAAATCAACGGCGCTTTCTATACGAAGCACAAGTGCAAATTGCTAAGTTCAGATGATAGACAACAGCTGTGTGATGACCGGGTAATGCCATGCTGCATGCGGCCGATGCTGAGGTATTACTACGCCGCCCAGTTCTGTGTTGACCAGACTGGGAAAAACCATATCACAGGCAACTCGGTGGGTTTTGCTCTTCCGCACTGCGTCAACCTGCAAGATCCTGCAAGTCGCTTTGTAAAGACATTTTGGAGACTGCTGCATGTCAAGGCCTGGCTTACCTGGGCATGTGGGCCGCGATTGCCTGCGGGCTCCAGTACCCGGAGGACGGCTGCATGGCAATGTCATATCTTTAAAGCGTCTTTGGAATGCGAAGGCCAAGTGGTGGTTCGCTCGAGAATGGATGCCCTGCCAACACCCTCGCAAAAAGCGAGATCTTGACAGGACCCTGCAAAGTTGACACCCTCAGACTGACTTTCTTGCCTTGCTTGGCTGTATGCAGGTTGTTGCTGAGAAACCCGTCGGCCGTGCACCCATACTCGTGGATTGACAACAACTGTCAGCACTTTGCACTCAATTTGTACGCCGCAACCTCAGTTGCAGACTGCAGATGGTAACAGGTCACTCTTGGTTTGCAGAAATACCCTGTTCCTCTCCTGTACTCAAGTATCACGGGTGGAAAAAAATCCATGAACGTTGAAGACCAGAAAATACCTGGAAGGCTTCTTGGGGCAATTCTGCCAAGATTCTATCGGATTCTATCGTAGATCTTCAGGGAGGGAGAGCAATGTCAAGGGAGAGAAGATCCATCCTGGCTGCAGAATGCCTGGCCTAGCTAACCCGCCGACCTTTTGGAGCAAGTTTGTGTTGAGAGTTTTTGAACGGGTCTTTGAGGTTTCCCCATGACACACGGGCTTCAGGCTTTGGGGCTCATTTCTTCGTCGAGCATCATCAGCTTCATTATGCCTTTTTTCTTGGAACTGGAACAAAAAACAGGGTTGGGCGTGAGTACGGGATGGAAAAACGTCAGATGACCCAACGATGCTGCGAAATGCTGGCGTCTTGAGGGCTTCTTGGGGGCTTCCAGGGCCTCCACGACGGTGCTGCAATACCAGATCCAACTTCGAAGCACTTGAGACGTTTTTGGTGGTGAACACCAACCGCAACTTCCTAAAACGCATCAGAAATAGTGATCTGGGCTGCAAAGATGAGGTGGCGTGGGTTCAGCGGCCAAGGACACATTGTACACGCGTGTCAGCATACTACAGTACTAAAATACAGAAACAATATCTAATTTCTGTGTTGTGTTCGCAGGGGGCTACGAACGTGATCTCAACACATCCGGCGAAATTTTGTCAAAATTGATGTTCAAGGTACCTTCAAGGGTTTTTTGAAACGCTAAATTTCTCATTCCCCCAAGTGGACAGGAAGTGGGGGGTTCCCAGTCGTGCTGATGATGCTTCTGCCTGGAGCGCACAGGATAGGGGGCGGTTCGGGGATGCTAGGCGGGCAGGCCGACCCGTAACGCAAGTTACGCAAGGCCCCAATGGATCATTCGTTCTATGTACCGGCAACACGCTAAAGTATAATTCTCGGAAGAGTTGTAGAATCCAGGAAAATCAAAGCATGTTTGCAGCCGATGCCTTTGTGCGAGCTCCCATGCTGCCAAAGCCCTTCAGAGAGTCGAATGTTGAACGGCTAGAAGCGTTTACAGGAAGGCGATGATGACTGCGTTGCCTGACTACACCTACGCTTTCATTTGAGGGCAACCTCGCTGGCCGTGAGTCATGCTAGCGTGAGAAAGCAGTGGGCGAACTTTGTGTGTGCGCGCCAAAGAGCCGCCTTGTCGGAGTGCTAATGCACTTGCCAGTGCCGCCCTCGAACGGCAAAAGGTGTTTGTGGCAGATTGCAAGAACTTCACAGGCTTGTTGCCTGTAGCGAAGTTGAGTGTTCTTCTGCGAATTGTTGATTATGCAGTTCAGCTTGCGGAAAGTCATAGCAACCAGCAACCAGCCATGCTTGTTTGCGTCATGCTTTCCTCGAGAAGTTCAGTGTTGCCCTAGTTCAACCCAGTTCAGGGCGCCAGGCCGGACTTGCTGTAGTGCTCAGTTCTGTTAGAGAAGATTTGAGCGCATGCTGCTTGCGCATTTCTTTCCCTATGCGCCTGGCGTCTTTCTGCCTCTTCACCGGAAATGCAGCCGAGGTAGAGCATGGCGCGCCAGTCAGGATATGACCGGCATATCACCATTTTCTCTCCAGAGGCATGCTGGGATCCATGTTGAGCGCGGTGCAGTGCAAGAAAAACACTGGCTGCACATCTTCAGGGCCGGCTACACCAAGTGGAGTATGCGCTGCTCAGCTGGCATCAGGCTTGCTTGCTTCACCGTCTGCAACATTTAGAGACCAAGGTTCCAGGCAGTCAAGAAGAATCAGAACATGACCTCGGTAGCACTTCGAGGAGATGACAGTGCTAGTGTCCGAGCTTCCCGCTACTGCCAGTTTGCTGGTTGAGTCAAGTTTGCCCACAAGTTCAAGCATGAACAGGAAACTGCGCTGGTGTTCAGTTGCCTGGATGCTCCCAAACCTCGCACAGCAAGGTCGTGGCGGTGACACAGAAGAAGGTGCCCGACAAGCTGATGGACAAGGCCTGCTTCTGCAGCACAAAGGCTGCAGCTAAGGCATGCGTAATCACGTGGGGATAAGCCAGTGCATCGTTCCATCATGTTCCACCATTCCTGCAGGACTTTGGCACGCACCTTTACAACATTACGCCCAACCTCGGCTGCTTGATGACGGGGATGAGTCCAGATGCCCGGGCTCTCGTCTACAGGCCACGCTCGTTCGATGCATGGAATGTCATAGTCACAGTCTCAGCCGGTAGTCTCAGCACGACAGGGCACGTGAGATCGCATCCAAGTTCAAGGACAAGAACGGATACGAAATTCCAGCGTCTCCCTGAGCTTGTCAGGTTGTACTGTACAGCTTGTAGCTGATCTTGCAGGGGAAGTGAAAAGTCAGATGGAGAGTTTCTGGAGCTTCGGGTGCATCAGGAGCATTGCTTGTCGATTTTCTGTGCGTCAGGAGGAGCGCGCATCAGCTTTGAGAGGGTTCTGTGATATGCCAAGCCGATCTTGGCCACATTTTTCATAGGGATAGTGCCACTTCAGTGTAAATCAGAGACTCACAAGTGGCAGGTCTTGGATTGATATTGGCGGTTCGTGCAAGCAGACTAGTCATCCTGTCATTAATCGATTGATATGGTGAATCGGATGTCGTGCAGCGTGGTGGACTGCTGTGGGCCAACTCAACAGCCATGTGGCTGCCCCACATCACGATCAAATTCCGCGATCGCCAGCCGCACAAAGCAGCTTCAAATCCAGCAGACAGTCAGACAGGGGATGGCGGAGGTTTGCCACGAGGTCAGCTCGGGAGGACCTCCTGATCTGTTAACTCCAGAATTCGGATCCTGAGGTGTGTCCCATATGATATGTGTGCCCTTTGGAGTGACCAGCGCGATCCTGCTTGTGCCTCCTGGGCTTTTGTTGCAAACGACCCCCTCAGCTTCAGGTGCACTACCTGGCTCTGAAGCTTGCGAACATTGCACAGGCCTGTGGCGACCTGCGAAACTAGAGCAGAGTATAGCCGAAAACGAGATGGTGCAGCAGTAAGGTTTGCAAGCACTCAGACCCACCCCCATAAGATGTAAAGGCCCGTATCGGCTGCAGGTGTACACGCAGCATGCTTACATGCGGCCATACGGTGTCAGCACGATGCTGTCTCTTGGCTGCGCTGCTGGATCGTTGAGAGCGTGCACATGCTGCATAGTGTTGTTGTTTGCATCAGCGGACACAAGGAAGTCCAGTAGCACCTTTTTGGTGCTTGCATTTGTGTTAAATCACCTAAGAAGAGAGGCTTCAATCAAGCAATCAGGCAGGCAAGCAAGCAAGCATTTTCTTATGGTTGTCTGTCAGATCGCACGGATCCAGTGAAGCCGGGAAGTCATATCACAAGTAAGATCTCTAGTCATGAGAGATCTCTGGACCTTCTCACTGTCGAAATTCTTGATAATCTTATAGGACACCGAAAAATCAATGCACCCGGCCTGTTGAAGTAATCTCAATCCTCTACATCCCGCAAATGACCCGCAACGCCCTTAACCTGCTCCAAACAGTGAAGTCTCCCAAAACAACGCAAATGGTCCGAGCAAAGGCACAAGTAATCCCGTGTCCATTGGCATGTTCGCAAGCCCTGAAAACGTAAGGAGCAAGCAGAAGCAGAGACTGAACTGTACCAGCCATGTGGCTTCAGAACAGAAGGACATACGCAAGGGCGTTTTAGAAAGGAGCAAAGAACGATATTCTGAAATGCAGAGGCGGCAAAATGGGCAACACTCCCCTGACCAGCGGTACAAATCTCTTGCAACTCTTCAGCCCGCTGTCTTCCCTGTCCTTCACTCTAACGGGGAATTGTCAGCAGGTATCCATATTGATGTTGTTCATACCCCTTTTGCAGTATGATGGAATGATTAATAGAAGCAGCGGCTCTTTTTGCTCTAGACTTTGGAACGACAAATGCGCGTGGCTTTCTGAAACGGTAACCATGCCGCCTTTCATCCTGCCAGCCAGGCCAACTTCATACAGACACAGGTGCATAGCATAGGTCATCAAGTTCTCAGCCCACAAAGAAACATAAAGAAACAAGGAAGACCAAAAACGAACCACATTGGGCATACTTGAAGGACAGTACAGCAAACATGGGAAACTCCAAGTGATCCTGTGAAAGTTCTAAATGACAAGACGCGAAGGTTTGAGTGAGAAGAGGCGCTGGACACCTGCATTGGAGAAGGAAGGAACAAAGAAATGAATCATGCAATTGGCCATGCCGAGCATGCGTTGTCGCAATAGCCTCAATG
Source organism: Symbiodinium pilosum (assembly GCA_905231905.1). Taxonomy (NCBI): domain Eukaryota; class Dinophyceae; order Suessiales; family Symbiodiniaceae; genus Symbiodinium; species Symbiodinium pilosum. The sequence continues at coordinate 307,583 of CAJNIZ010043415.1, forward strand.
ACATGAAAGCAGGCACGGTTTGCATACTTACCAGGACGTGTTTTTGCGTACAGGCCTTGACAGGTGGGCAAAACTACATGGAAATGACCTGAGAGAACGGAAGTGGACTTTGTTTGGCTGGCAAAGGTCAGAGAGTTGTTGGAATAGGGCCAGTTTGCTGGAACGGACAGATAGGGAAAGCTATCCTATACATCCTCTACAACTGGATGTGCTCAACTGGCGCTCGCGCCTGGATGTGGCCTATGTTTCTAACATTGCCTGCGCGCGTTTCATTTTTTCCGCGTTCCATTTCTGCGATCGCGTTTCAAATTAATATGAAACCGCGTTAGCTATGGAACATGGGAAACTTCTTCTTCAAACCTTTTATGAACGGGATGTTGCGCGCGTTCCATTTGTTTCCGCGTTCCATCTCCGCGATCGCGTTTCAAATGAAATATGAAACCGCGTTAGTTATGGAACATGGGGAACTGTTTCTTCAAACCTTTTATGAACGGGATATTGCGCACGTTCCATTTTTTCCGCGTTTCATTTTTGCGAATGCACTTCAACGCAAGTATGAAACCACGTTAGCTATGGAACATGGGGAACTTCTTGGTAGAACGTTTGTATTTATGGAGTCTGTGCAAGAAAGATACGTGTCTTCCTTACCTGTCCATACCTTCCAGTCAGGCGGACTCACTTCGACCAAAAGTATATTTCAGTATAAGCCGTTAACAAGAAAGGATAGCAATTATTTGGAAGTTTGGCATGTCGGGGTGTCAAGAAGCAAACGCACAACGCAAGGTTTTCGATGGATGATGAGAAAGGCCCGTCGCTCTACCAGGCACCGAGATGTGACGATGGACAATCAGCACCTTCTAGTGACTCAAAGTCAATCCCAAAGAGCAGCCAGACTACTAAAGCACCAGTCAAAGCCATCATTGTCAAGACTGCTTTTCAGCAAGCTTCTCGATGTTTTCACTTCTGAGTGTGGAAGGGTGTGCGCTGTCTCGCTTGGCAGATCGATCCTGCTGGTCAGTACTTTGGGTACAAGGCAGCGGCAGCCGGTACCAAGGACCAGGAGGCATGAGAGCAGATGCCAGCTCCAACGGACTGCATCAGAAACTCATCAGTTCAGCAGGCACAGAATGCTTTGGAGAAGATCGTTAAGAAGAAAATCCAATTCACTGAAGCGGAGACCATCCAGCAGGTCCCCTTTGCTTATTTCTTTTTGCATTTGGACATTGATGTGACTGTCAAGTGCTGCATTTCAGGCCATTGGATGCCTGCAAGCAGTAATGGGCATGGACTTCAAGGTGCCGGCCCACTTCTCTGCAACAGTCGACCTTTGAGACGTGGTACTCCCCTATAAGGCCTCTGACATTGAGGTTGGCGTGGTGTCGAAGACAAGACCTCAACATACTTTCTGGGATAGCATGTCACTTCATTTCAGTTTGGATAGATGCTTAAGGTCTCGGAAAGGCTTCTTTCGGCTATCCGAAGCTGAGATTGACGGCCACCTCACTGTGTCTTGACAGCAATCCTGCGCACTTTCGTGCATAAACTCAGCATTTTTCCCAACCAGTCCACGCGCAGAGCAGCGTCGTATGATGGCAGGGAAAACTGCCTAAGAAATGTGGATCGTGTCAAGCCAACCGCATCTTCTGCAGCGTACATCTCAAGTTGCTTCTATCTACGTCCTCTACATGCTGCTGTCGACTAAGGCAATTGTGGAGAAGGACACGTGAGGGCAGCTAGCGTCTGAAAACAAGTCTAGCTAGGGACAAACTCTGCAGCAAACACAGTTATAGTTATAGGGCGGAAAGAAGGCTTTGCAAACTGCATAAGCCTCTGGAGAACGGATCACAGTCACCATTTCAGTCGCTGAGCATGTTGTCATGTTACCGAGCACAGGCGCGCAGCAATACAAAGCGGCAAAAACACGGCTGTTGGCAAGCTCTATGGCTATGGCAGTTGGCTGCGGTCCATCCACAGTTTCAGAAGACGTTGTCATGTCTGGACCGTTCCATTTCCCCATCAAGCACAATTGAATTTGCCCGCAGAATCAGTGCCGCGATGCACAGCTTTGCCAACCAACAACAGCTGATCTCAGCAAGGCGCTGCTGCCGGTGTTAAACTAGTGAAAATGTTTCATCCAAAATTACGAGTGCATTGAGGTATGGGTCAGGATGCTTCATTCCGACCTTTATCGTTGCTGTGCTGAACCATGCCATGCTGAGCTTCTGCTGCATGAAAGACAGGGTCCGCCAAGAAATCGATACCTTGAAATGCGCCACGGCGACATTTGCAGCCTGCCTGCAAACAGATTTATGGCTAGCACTGTATGGTGCAGACGCTCCACTAGCCAAAACCAGCCAGTCTGGACAGCTAGAATCTGCTTTGCTTTGTTGGCCAGACTCAGGTCTGTTGCTTGTCAAGTAAATTAAAGGACCGGAGAACCCCACATGTGTCATGTGTAGTTTAACCTAGATTTAATTTAAATGAGATGTTATTAGGATAGCGTCGCCCGGCGATATAGGAAGATATATTTAAAAAATGCGAACTCTTGAGATCACATGCCGCGGCGAAACAACGAGCACATTGCGCGAGCGCGAAG
>CAJNIZ010043416.1:0-13019 GCA_905231905.1 Symbiodinium pilosum
AACTACTGGGGGATTGTCAAAATTATGGTCCCTTTTTGGGTCCCTATTACAATACGGAATACGGGGCCTAATTTAGGGGACCCAAAAAGGGACCATAATTTTGACAATCCCCCTACTATGAAGACTATAAGAGCATGATGTTGGTGACCTTTCAGGCTTCTACAGTACCCCCGCCCTGCTGGTCGGCTGAAACACGGGCTTTGCGTCGCCCGTCACGTAGCTCGCCTGGGCTCTTTGGTCAAGCTCTAGGTACGCAGGGTTGCCAAACAGTCAACTAGGCATACGTAGGATTCTGTGGGTTCATAAAAGGTTTAAGCTAGGTAGGCAATTTACGAACAACAAGTGCTGTCTAGGGGTCATTTCAAGGGACTGCAGGATGTCAACTGGTAAAAGCTAGGGCTTTTCCCTGGCTAGTTCAAGGACTCAGTGCACACTCTCAAGGCTCCAAATCAGGTTGGTTTATGAGCCGCCACCGCCCATAGGCCTGGGGGGTTGGTTCCCCCAATGGGTCCCCTAAACCCTAGACAAAGTTTTTATCTGTGTCATGGCGGCACAAATGCACCCAAAGAGGGCACTTCATAGGTTTTCAGCATCAAAGCTTACAACTTCACCTTTGGAAGCAGCCGCTCATATCAAAAGTAGGTAAGCATATTACGGAACACCGGTGCGGTTGGCAATACTAATTTCAAGAGACTAGGACATTATTACCTGGTTATAGCTTGAGCCACTCTCATGGAGCATGTCCTGAGCAGCTTAGACATGCCGTTCCAATCATGACTGTCATTGCTATTACTACTATTACTACTTTTATTAGCAATCAATATTTTATACTATTCTTATTATTATTGTATTCGCATTATTATCACGAGTCTTACTAGTACTACTGCTATTGTTGCTATTATTATTATTAGTATTGCAATTACACATTTTCAAGCATGTTGAAGCCACACATGCAGTCTAGAATCTACACCGTAAGGCCTAAACTATAGATCGAGAAACTTGGTTATGGAAGAGTTTACAGTTTAGGGTCTAGGGTTCAGATTATCCTGAACCACCTCCTTTTGTCATGAGAGCTAGGTACTGCAAACTTTTCCTAGGACTAAATGGAGGGGTTTCCTAAAATCAGGGTACCTTTCTGGGGCGGGTCCCCGTCATAAGGATGAGAGAATCTTGGGGTCCATATTGGGGTCTCAAACCCAAACCATCCCACCCCCTGTAGGCAGCCAGCTTGCAAAGTCTTAGCACGCGGGCTCTCGCCCGCACTGGCACTTCCCTCCTGTCTCACAATATCACGGTCGAATACATATAGTCCCCCTTAAGTAAATAGATATGGCTTTGGGTATATTACCATAAGATCCCCATGTACCCCATATTCTATCTACTTAAGGGGGGCTGTACATACTGCTGGGTCCCCAACCATGAAAATCGGTATGTCGGACGGTAGGAATGCAAGGCCCAAACCTACTGAAGTGGATATAATTGGGATATATTGGGGTTATTTTGGGATAATCCAAAATACATTGGAAGCTACTATTTAGGGTTTAGGGTTTTACCCAGGCTCGCACTGTAATTCCTACAGGTACTGTCCATATTGGCTCGAGCTTGTCTGGCAGTGAGTAAACCCTAGGTTCCCCAGTAACCCCTCAATAATGAGGGTACCCTTTTTCCCTACTTTTCAGCTTTAGTAAGGAGACCCCAAAATAAAAAGGGTAAGAGGGTACTACTGGGGTACCTAGAACCTGAAACCCACATGGGTGGCTGTCAAAATTATGGTCACTTTTTGGGTCCCTATTATAATACGGCCCCTAATATGTAGGGTACCCAAAAAGGGACCATAATTTTGACAACCACCCACATCATGTGCTCCTCTCTGCTGCGCTTTGCTCCACTTGACGTCTCCACTCGCGCCTTCCCGAGGTTTCTCAAATTTACCGGGAGCTAGTAAGGAATAAGGGAATATACTCCTTATAGGGATCCTATAAAGGATTGTTGGGGGCTAGTAAGGAATAAGGGAATATCATCCTTATAGGGATCCTATAAGGATTGTATTCCCTTAGTCCCTACGAACCACCAGTAGTGTCTTGCATAGGTAGAACAACCTGATAAGACCGTATATACATAGACCGTACATCATGAGGGAGTGCCACTAAATGGAGGCGACCTTTTCAAGTTTGTTTTTGAGAGCTGGCACTAAGAAGAGTTTAGTCGATTTCAGACCTGGCTTCAGGCACACCATAGTTTCGTCAAACACATCTGGTTGTAGAATGCAGACTCCAATGTTACAAGCTTGATGTCACACGGGCGTCTGCTCCATTAGCCCATGAATCAACAAAACCTGAATAGCCTCTTCAGAAGACTCTTCGGCATGGTAATTCTGATTCACAGGCGTGCGAGTGGTCCATCGAATGCCTCCTTGTCCTGAACACCTATCGCACCAGGGGATGAGATAGGAGTGAAACACTCTGCAGTAATGAGCATCAAACACATGCGAGCTATAGCCTAGCCTCCTAGTATCCCCCTCAGTAACCCCTAGTAGTCCCCTATATAACCCCTCATATAGCCCCCTTCGAGGAAATCGGAATATAGCTCACATAGATGCTTGTCCCGATGTCTACTGTCCTCCAATGGGCTCTGGCCCTAGCTTCTGGACGGGACCCCTGGAGCCCTTCTTCACCAGAAATTTGTTGAACCTACATTGGCAATATCAACAGAATCCATCAATTCATCTACTCCCTTGCTCCAGCTGCAAAAGCTAAATCTAAGAACAAACAAACTCATATGGTAATTTTTCCAAATTAAGGGGACCCTAATATAGGCACCTAGATACTATAGTCCTGATTAAGGGGGCCGTCAATAAGGTTCCCTTAATTTTGGGAAACCTCCATATAGAATTCTTGTGAGCATCCCTAAACCCCAAACCCAAAATTAATGCCTCTGTAGGAAGCAAAGGAGACAAAGGATCTTCGGCCATGCGGCGGATCACATCTCCTTCCAACGTCCAAGAGTGTTGAAAAGGTACGGACTTCCCCCCCGCCCCCCCAGTAACACAAAGTCCTAGCATACTTCCTCCTCGTTTGCTTAGGAAAATCCCTATTCTATAACATCTCTTCTAGGAAATATATTTATTCTATTGGGTGGGGTGGGGTAATAGCGGACGGATGGGATTAGCTGTCGAATGGTGAAGCGACTGCTAGTTATTGGAGGTCAAAGCAAAGATGCAGTTACAAATAGATTCTGAACCTTGAATAAATGCAAGTGGCATAAACCTGTATGTACTATCACTTTCCATTTCGCATTGTTGAATTTCTGCATAGTTTCTAAAGGATTTCTAACATGTACCCAGTATGCAGAGGACTCTCCCAAGCAACCCCTCACAGTAATACCGAAAATCCGACCTTTCGTCAACCACAAGCCCTACTGCCCCTCTGGCAACAAAAAGACTAACCCTGAACCCAACCCAAATCACGCAGCTGCTGGAGTGTACCATACGCATAATCTCTAGACCATTTACAACCCTACAACCCCCTCCCCCCCCCACAAAGTGCATTTCTAAACCCTCAAACCCTAACCCTATATCACGACCTATTTTATAAACTCCAAACTGAGAAAACCCATAAACTGCAAACTCTAAAGCCCTGGAGCCCTGAAATGTCCTACGCCATGAGCAAAGTTGGCGGCCCAATCCTCGGGTTCTTGCTGAGGCACTTGAGCCATAGTCTAAACTCCTAGTATCCCCCTTAATAACTTCTATAGTACTCCCCTATATAATCCCATATATAACACCCCTTTAAGGAGTTTAGATTATGGCATTCTTATTGGGGGTTTCCGAAAAGTTGAAGTGCCTTTTCGCGGGCCCCAAGAATGCGGATTACAGTATACACGTACGTATGTCGTCCTGCCCTGTGCGTTCCCACTTCAAAAGTGCCAACAGCCATGGTAGTTTCCCAAAATAGGGGACCCCAATATAGACCCCCAAATACTATAGACCTTATAATTGGGATCCCCAAAAATGGTACCCCTAATTTTGGGAAACCCCCTCATAGGGTCGGGCCGACCCATCCTCGTAACGGTCGTCGCTTTTGGCCCCTCATGTTTCGCCCGTGTTTGAAAAAGCACTTCAGCCACAAGGATTTGGAACCCCATGTAGGCCACCTTCAAAAGAACAGGAGTCTACAAAGAGCCCTTTTTCTGCTTCCATTTTAGGTGGCGAGAGGGCAACCCTCAAAGAATTCCCAAGAGTCTCCTAAATCCCTGAAACCTAACCCCAAAGAGTGTCTAAGGCTTTCCTAAACCCTAGAACCTGACCCCCGCGCACGCTTTTCCAAGAACTTCCAGGCCCAACACCTAAACCCCCAAACAAGCCCAAGAATTTCCCAAACCTAAAACCTAGCCCCCAAACAAGCCCAGGAAACTCCCCAAACCCAAAAACATAACCCGCCAACAACTTCCGAGTATCCCAGCCCCAGGCAGCGTCGTAGTGGAAGATTCGGAAGTCCCAGTCGTCCTCTGAACCATTCCCGCCACCCTACTTGGATTTTTCGAATATAGGGGCAATATAGGGGTCATATAGGGGTTATACAGGGGTAATGTAAGGGTTACATAGGAATATATAAAATGTAGGGTTTGCTTTGATGCAGGCTCTCCTTGCTGAGTAAGTTTACTCAGTAACAGGGGTTACGGTCCTTGTAGCAGCCAGTTTGGGAATAGTAGGTACGCTCTCTGAGTCAGCAGATCACCCAAGGTAGGTATCCAAAACATGGAGCTCCCCACAGATGAGCCCACTACTTCATGGGAGAAACTCGGAAATGCTTTAGATGCAGAGGTGGGTCAGTTTGAGGTTTCGCACGCTTTCAGAGTTACTCCAAGTATTCTTGGGGCTTTGAAACCTGGATTCACTTTTTGCATCTGGATTCCCGCAGGCCTTGCCAGACTGTGACTGCGTCCCCTGAACCCTGAAATCCCTTGAGGATGTCACAGGGACTATTTCGAGAAACTCCCAGTTCTGGTTTCCGAAGATTAAGGGTGCATTTTTTGGGATCCCTGTTATAAAGGTTGTAGCATTTTGGGGTGTCCCCATTTTGGGAAGCTACAACGACTTCTGACACTTTGAAGACACTAAAGGGGCACATGGGAAACGGGCAATGAATGTTGAGAAGCTCCCATTTCCCCTCTGAAGGTAGTGGTGCCCCAGTGTCAGACCGCCTGTGCTACCCCTCTCTCCGTACTACCCCCTCCTACTAAACTAAGGCCCAAATGTATTCCGGATACTTTACGCCTCAGATTGGAAGGGTGGTAGTGAGGTGGGTGCAGTACATTCGAGCTCCAAGAAAAAGGGACTCTATTTGCAGCTGCGTAAACAACCCTAAACCCCAAACAAGAGCGACACCTGAAGTAATATCCATGATCCCAGACACTGCATCGATACCCCAAACAGACCCTGAACCGTGTTATGTGAGCTATAGTCTTAACTCCTTTCGGGAATTATATAGGGGACTACTTTACGGGCTATGAAGGGGGATACTAGGAGCTTAGACTGTAGCTTATATAGACCCAGTATACTTTAAGGGCCAGGGGAATCAGTCAGTAGTTTGACAATGAGGATAACCGTGCCACAAAGGCTGTAAGTATACTTACTAAGTCATCCCAACCGTTGCCCCAAATGCAAAATCCTGAAGCCTAAGTCCTATACTCACAAAGTCCAACCGACCCTCCAAGTATGGTTTGCTACTATCGCAACTTATATAATCTCAATTCCTCCAGCGTCACCCCACTAATCATGGGTTCCCCTACCACGCCCCTTTCTACCCTCCCAAGGTTCCCTTATGATACGGTTATTTCAAAGGATGAACAAGGCTAGTTAAGGGGGAATTTGGCGCGGTTTGCACGGGGGGTGGGTGGAGAACCCATGAAGTAAACCCTAAAGTGTGGCCTAAACCCTAAACTCTAAACCGGCAAAAAGTTTCTCACACTGAAGTTGCCGAGTTACGAGCTTCAGCTGGTCGAGCCTTTGCACATCAGCTTCCCAGACTCCCCTCAAGGATCCCAAAATGAAACCCCGTAATTGGATGGGGGTTTCCTAAAACTAGGGCTGGCCCCTTTAAGGGCGATATAGGGGTTAGATTAGGTTGAGGGTTTGGGGTTTCCCAAAATCGGGCGTCTTGAAAGGGGATGTACAGGTACTGTAGGAGTATCTAGATATGGAAAGGGTTTCAGGAAAGTACAGCCGGGTAATGTCCTCTAGTCTGTAGTGTCCCACATATTTCCCACTATAGATTATGTCAGTGTATCGGAGAAAGCTGCCTAGAAATGGAATCCCGATCTATCTCCTAATTATCCTAAAGCCCCAAACCCATGTACTATTTGGCCCATCCTTTTCGGGTTCCATGTTTTGGATGCCTTTGGGGGTCTTGGTGCAAGGACAGTTTCAGGAGGGGAGTTACCAATGTGGGGAGCTGATAGAAGGATTGAGGGTTCAGGGCTTCAAACAAAAATAAAGGTCATTTGGAGGGACCACAAACTAAGGACGATACATGATGATACTATTTTGCGGTATGATGGCAACTCTTATTCTGAGAGCTCCCCCTAAACCCTAAACCCTAAATGAGTGTTACATAAGGCTTGTGAACCAGGACCCTTAACAGGAGCCCTACAAAGACCACTCTCTGAGCCGCAAACCCTGACCTTTGGAAGTGTGCTTCATGGGGCTGTTTGTGAATTTGAGGGGAGTAGCTGAGGCTTATAAGTGTGAGCAAAGAATCGCCGCTATGTTTGGGATACTCATAGTACAGCTGTCCCTGAACCCCCCAAGTAAGGTTCATGGAAAGGGATTGGGCACGTTGCGCTTCGGGTTTGAACCTTTTGGGATTCAGAGCTTAGCGAGTCCAGTTATTTAGGCTCTGCCCTGACCCGAAATCCCTAAACCCTTAGACCCTTAAACCCTAAATCCTAAACCCTATAGTCCCGTTAAATAGATTGAATATGGGGTATATGGGGATCTTATTAGAGTATACCCAACGCCATTTTCTATCTACTTAAGGGGGACTATAGATCCTCAAAACCCAAACCCTAGACCGCAAGCAACCTAAAATTGGTACCTGAGGGCTCCTGGCCTCCATGTTTGTTTGGGTTTAGGGTTTACCCCAAACCCTAAACCCTAAATTTTGGGTTTTTGTAGCTTAGGATTTTGAGTACGAAGGCCTCAGGTGCAAGGCCTTGGTTGGGATTGCCACCCCTAGGTGCGCAGTATCTAGGGCCTATTACAAAATTTTACTGCGTTTAGGGTTTAGAGTTTAAGGTATTTAGGGTTTAGGGTTTAGAGTTTAAGGTCTTTGGGGTTTAGGGTTTAGAGTTTAAGGTATTTAGGGTTTAGGGGCTTTACACTGATTTTTCTATTGCGCACGAACAACTGTATGTCACTTCCTGGACAGGTAGGCCCCCTATCCACCAACATGAAAGATCCTGGTGCCGGACCGAAAACCCTTAACGGTTGAAACCCTTCATTGAGGCCAATGAGGGAAAGTGTACTTGGGCGAGGCGTTGGGTTGTACCCATAAATCAAACACTTGTTGTCTTGATTTTGGGGGCTTTAAACTGATAAAATAGATAAAGCCAACAAGGAACCAGTAGGTATCATTACATGCACCCATGAGACTTTGAGGTGGGTTCAAGTGCTTGGCGAGTCATGGGAACTTAGGAAGTAGGTTTATACCGAATATCTGGGGTCTAGCTATGGCTTACAGGGGTTCTAATTATACATAAGCCTCGCCCAGAGAATGAACCCTCTCCCACACCCTCACCAGAAGTACTCGCCGCATAACAGGTTACAGTATTCAATGCGGGTGTTAGGGTGAGGGGATCACTGGATCACTTGTAGCCCGAAACCCGGATAAGTCCAGCCGAAATAAGGGCCCGACTATACATGACTCTCATAGGGTCCTCATTTTGCATACGCTTGCACCCGCCACGTGGGTGGCGACCGGACCAATGCTTGAGTCTTTGAAACGCTCGAATTCCCTTCTTGGGTGTCCCTACTTGGAGGGTAAGGGGGAATTAGCCAGTAGGTTATAATCCCTGTAGGCCATGTAATAACCCCAACTATTCCCATTATTAACCTACTTACTAAGTCCACCTGACCCTCCAAGTATCGCATGGGCTCTAACACATTATGGTACGTAAGCGGGGGCCTCCTTGTTTGGGACTATTTACCTGAGGCCCAGCACTCCTAACCTACCCACTTCTTAAGTAGAACAAACCTTTCTCGGTGATCCAACTCCCAACACAACAACCAACAGGTCAACGTTGGACAAGCTCTACATCATGGACACCTAAGGAAACATATGAGCTATAGTCAAAACTCCTAGTATCCCCCTTGATAACCCCTATGATCGTCTCTGTATAATCCCCTAGATAACCTCCCTTGAAGAAATTCAGATACTAAACCCAAAGCCCTAAACCCTAATCGCTAGACCCTCATCCCCCATGTAACCCCCTTTAAGGAGTTCAGAATACCCCAAAGGGGGACCACCAAATAGACTCCCTTTTTTAAACTATAGTTTTTTTATATTTTTATATTGGGATCCCATGAAGGTACCCGTAACTTTGGAACCCCTCAAAAAGGAGCCGGGTGGCCGAATGTTCAGGTGCGAGTAGGCAGACGCGCTCTGCCAGCCGCTTGGTGGCAAAGCCTTGCAACTTCAGATTTGGGCTTCCCAAAATTGGGGCTTAAGGGCTTTCCCAAATTTAGGGGTACCCTTTAAATGGTTTGTATTGGGGATATGTAGGGGTATATAGGGTTAAGGGTGTAGGGGCTTCCCAAAATTAGGGGTCCCCAGAACCCATAAGAATGACTATATAACATTTTGGGGTCCATACCGAGGTTCGTTTATTTCTTGAAACTTCCAGTTGAGTTAAGCCCATCGGAAGTCCACTTGATGCTTTTAATCCTTTGCGACCGGACATGCGGCATCCAAGTGGTGAGTGAGTGAATGAGTGAGTGAGTTTGAGCTGTAAGGATAAGAGAGGTCATAGCTGAAGCTTCTTAGCTTGTCCCTCTTGTGCTGGCTTCCGGCTGCGCAATCTCCTGAAGTCAGATCAATATGCGAGAATAGCACAAAGCAGCCTGCTGCTGTGCAGAAGCCTGCTCTCACCTATTGTTTCCTTAGACCTGTAATCAAAATACTATTTTTATTCTTTCCTTAGGGTTACGCTAGAATAAAATGCTGAAAATAATTCCCAAGGAGACCACAGCCACCATGTCTTGGACCCTTGATACATACATGTCCTTGTTGGACAACTTTCGGGATTCGGGGAGGCTGCTGGTCAATGCTGGTAGTGGTGGCAGTGAGGATGGAATAGTCGTTCTGCTTACTGGGGGTTAGTTTAGAATGAGGGAGGACATTATATAGAGGTTATATGGGAGTTTCCCAAAATAGGGATACCATTTTGGGGGGTCCCCATCATAAGGATTATAGTATTTGGGGATCCATGTTGGGGTCCCCCTATTTAGGGAAACTACCACATAGGGATTATCTTCCCTTATTCCCTACTAACTACATGTAAGTTTGCGATTCTTGAGAAGAGGTTGAACACTGCCCCCGCCCTGCATTAGTCGGAGCATTGTTAGGGCTCTAGTCGTATTGCTTAGGTTGACCCCGATACCCTGTGATAGTGACATAATAGAAGCAGAAGAGGACCCTAGTACAATCACCATCATCCCTCATAGCCACTATTTCTGGGTGGGGGGTCCACCTAAGGTATTGATAAGAGACTTGAGTAACAATTTGTAGGGATTATGGTATCTAGGAGCCTCAATGATCACCAACTTCCTTCCGTGTTCTATTAGAGGTAACCTGAAACAGAATTGTGTAAGGACTCTAGGACCATAGTGTTGGTGACTATTTAGGCTTCTTGATTTCATCATAAACGCCCTCAACCCTGAAGCACTAATCTTTAGACAACCTCTGCACTCCAGAATCCTGAGCCCGAAAGCCCTTTTGAGTATACACACATACTGCCCAAGCCCCCAAGCCCCCAAGCCGCATACTATACCATACTATACATGCACCCCTGGACCGCAAGTCCTTACACCCCAAACCCTCAAAACCTCTAAACTCTACACTCTACATCCTAAAACCCCCAAACTAGGCGCCTACACCCCAAACCCTGAAGACCCTTACGGGCTTTGGGGCTTCAGGACTACGGCCTCCTTGCATACGTGGCGAAAGCCTTGGGGCAGGCTGTCCTCAGCTCATCACAAATTCATTAGGAACAAATATTATGGGAGGAGCTTCTGATTTAGGGGTTTGGGGACTAGGCTTAGGGTTTAGGTCTTACAGGGTTTAGGTTTTAACTTCTTATTTAGGGGTTTGGGGACTAGGCTTAGGGTTTAGGTTTTACAGGGTTTAGGTTTTAACGACAATGGTTAGGCCAGGGGTATATAAGGCTCATGTCACGTCCCTACATCCTGCAATTGCCTTAAAATCTACAAGCCTGAAAAATTGTCAATATGTTAAACTTTGCATGTGGAAGCAAGGAACTGGCAACTGGGATAATGTACGTATTGAACGTAAAAGCCGGAAGAATTGTCAACATTTTTCTTGGACAGCCACTAAAAAATATAGCAGAAAGTACAGCAAAGGCACTTTTCCAAATTGGTAGGCTCCAAAACTCTTGGTCTAGGCTACTGGGGTATGGCTTTATAAGGGTTGTATAGGGAGTATGGGTAATAAGAATTAAAAAATATTTCCAAACCTACCCCTGTAGGGTTTTGCTGGCTTGGGGATGCTCGCCTTTTGTGAATCCTTTTCAGGGGACATCATGAACATGGTCGCTACCCAACATCCCCTCCTCGCCCAAGAGGTCCGACAAAAATTGAAGCCCCAACATCTCCCTGCATGTTGTCTCGTCACGCAAGCAGACTATGCGAAGCATTCTTCTGTCGGATCCCTATCCCCACTTGATAGTTGGAGGGTCCCACTTTGCTACGTGGCATGTAGCACCCCTGTGATAGGAGTATAACGGGAATCCCAAAAGGTCAAGGGTCCAAGCTCTCAGCTAAGTTTCAAGGAGTTTGGGTGGGTTCAAAACACAGACCCAAACCCCTAAACCCTAAACCACAAGCCCTGAACCCTGGCCAGCTGCTGTCATGGCCGATACGATGTTCACCTTGGCAATGCGCCAAGGCTTGCCAAAGACATCTTCAGCGCTATATAGTCCCCCTTAAGTAGACAGAATATGGGTTGTAGAGTTTAGGATTCAGGGTTTAGGCTTTGTAGTCCGCCTCAGGTAGATATAGGGGTTATATAGGGATAATGGAAAAGAACATGGAAACCACTACAATGGGGTTACGTAGGGTTTAGGGCATGTCCTTGTAGCCTCACTTAAGAAATAGAGTATAGGGTATATGGGGATCTCATTATCATACCCCAAGCCATATTCTATCTACTTCAGGGGGACTATCATAGGAAGTGGCAGTGATAACACTCATGATCATAATCCGAAATCATAGTAGCAATAAAAATACGAATAATAATAAGTAATAACAGGTATAAGAATTGTGGTGTTGGGGTTTAGGGATTTGGGATTGAGACTGTCTGGCTGCCTGCTGGTGCTGAAAGGGGTACTTGCAGAGTGAATGGGGCACATAGGGATATATAAGGGTTATATAGGGATATGCTCATAGGGATATATAGGGATATACAGGGATAATGGAACAGAAAATGGAAGCTACTATTTAATAGGGTTTAGGGTCTACAGGCATGACGTGGGATTCTTGAGCGGGTCCACACCCCGCTCTCCTCGTGCAGTTTCCGCTTTCTTTTCCAACCCCCCACCCCCGTTTAAGCAATAATCAGGCCGTTTCCAAAAGTGTACCGTAGGCGCCCGAACGAGTACCAGCTGAGGTCTATGTTGTGTGCTGTATAAGACAAGGAGCCTAGGATCGTACTTGAGGTAATTATGGAGGTCCCGACTTCAAGAGTCATGGGCCTTAGTAAGTAGGGCTATAGTAGTGATTAGGGTTTAGGGTTCAAGGAGGGGACCTAGTAAGTAGGTTACTCACGCCAATAAGCCATATAACAACCCTTGTTATCTCCGCTATGAACATACGTACTAAGTCTCCATGAGCCTCCAAGTACATTACGGCAACCCACGCGTGAGCAAGGCAAACTTGCAGCAAAGGCGCATAGATGCAAAGCCCAAACTCCTTTTCCAGATTTGAGGCTTTAGTTACCCAAAGGGTCCAAGTGCCCAATAATTAGCTACTTGGGTTTAGGGTAATAGTATTTATAATACAGGTTAAGCTAAGTATGTAATGATTAAATACTTGGACCCTTAGGGTTCGAGAGGTTTGAGGCTTAAGTCTTAGGGTTTAGTTTGCGACTACCATCCCGTGGAATTCAAGGAAGCTCCCCTCTCAAAAGAAAGTTGCTCTATATAGGCTTCCTTCGAGGTTCCATGATAGTCTGAGGGAGGGTACCCTAATTTGAAGTATATTCTGGCATATTGGGGTAGTATTGGGATAATATAGCGCAATCTAGGGCTATATAGGGATAATGGAAAAGAAATGGAAGCACCCAATATACTATAATATCCTTATTTGAAGCTTTCTGTCCTTGTGGCTTCTGCCCTTCTTGGGGGTCGACTTCGTTTGAGGTGTTTCGTTTGATAGGTGCTATCTCCAACGGAGAACGTCACTATGCCACAAGATGGACTAGGTTCCCCAGTAACCCCTTAATAACAAGGGTACCCTGTTTCCCAATATTCAATTGTAATAAGGGGAACCCAACATAACAAGGGTAAAAGGGTACTACTGGGGTACCTAGCCCTTGCTGTTTCTAGATGATGGGCTTGAGTTTACAGCTTACAAGCCAGAAGCTTTACACACTTTATGGTGTAGCAAGCAGCTTTACGTGAGCCATAGTCTAAACCCCTAGTATGCCCTTTAACAGCCCCTATAGGAGTCTCCTGTATAATACCCTATACGATTCCTTTTAAGGAGTTTAGACTATAGGCCACTTGAG
>CAJNIZ010043416.1:21883-52609 GCA_905231905.1 Symbiodinium pilosum
TCTTTCTGTATTTCTTTCTTTCTTTCTTTCCTTCCTCCTCCGGCCTGGGGCTCGAATATTTTTTTTTGATCCCTAGTCGGGAGGCCAGAAATACTGTGTTTTACTATAAAATCAAGGATTTTGTTTTTTTGTTGATCCTTATTTGTTTTTTTTGACCCCCCGCCCCTTTTATAACCCCTATACAAATCCTCCATACAACCTCTTTTAAGGAGTTTAGACCCTAAACCCTAAACCCTATATAACACCCTTTAGGGAGTTTAGATTATAGCCCTATATGGCCCTTCATAAGGCTCCCAGGCCTCGAGAAACCCCTGGCTTCTGCGTCCGCGTGGCTCCAGGCCTTCCAAGGAGGTTGTGGAGCAGGTTGGTCAGCATTATAGGAGCTAGAGTCTAAACTCCTTCAAGGGGGTTATATGAATGTAGGGGAGTAGTATAGGGTTATGAAGGAGGATGCTAAGAAATTAAACCATAGCTCACATGCAGTCTTGCTGAACTCTGCGTGGCATGGTCATGCCTGCTGTGCTTTCCAAAATTGAGGCGGAGACCTACTTACAATCACAGAAGGATTCATGTCTGATTAACAGAACGAGATTTCAGCGTCTGGATAAACACTGCGGCAACCACCTTCCCTTGAGCAGACTTAAGCCCCAAGTCGTTTAGTCCTCCTCCTAAACCCTACATAATAGTTTCCATGCTCTTTTCCAATATCCCAATATAACCCCAATACATACCCTATTATAATGTAATAGTTTCCAGTCTCTTTTCCATCATCCCAATCCCCAATACAAACACGATATCCAACAGACGGGGCTCCGGCATGGGAGCTGGCGAGGCCGGTGTAGGTGCCCCTCTGGGCCTTTGGCTGCCCATTACCCATGAATTCTTTCATCAAGTTGGGTTCAACAAGGCCAAGCTCCTACAACTTAGGGCGGCTGAACAGTATTGTTCTAAGGATGCTAGATCCGACATGATACCAGTATATGGCATAAAGAACCCCCCCAATATAAGGACTACAGCCCCTTCCAAAACACAGGCTTTGTGCCGAGACCATAATCCTGCAACCCTGGTATGGACCAGGGATTTCAAGCAGTCAGCAGTCAACTTACCTAGAGTTTGCTGTCGAGCCTTCCGAGCTTCCTCAGTCTATGCCCAAACAACCAAGAAGTCCCAAGGTTCCCGTCTCCCGGAGGTTTCTTTTGGTTCATAGACAATCCGTCCCCGACGCACCTTTCACGCCTATGAAAGATTGGCTAAGCGACCGAAGTGAATGTGCCCCCTCCCCCCCGCCCGGTCAGAGGCTCTCAGTTTCAGACGACCTGGGCGACTGAAACGGGAGTGGCGGCACCACCTCGGAAAAGCTTGCAATACTGAGTTTATGTGGGCATTTCGCGAAAAAAAGTTCCCCCGTTGTAACCAAAAAGTACTGTACTCCCCTTTGTTAGAAAGATCCGCGAAATTTTCATGGATGCCGCAAACCTGAGTACCTCCCCGAAAAATCGGGGTTGAAACCATGAGGTTTTGGAATGGCTTGCCAGGTTGAGCCAGAGACCGCTGCACTGGCTGGTAGATTCAATGTCATTTGACAGTAACAACACAGGTGTTCGTTATCGGAATCACGAGACTGGTGAACTACGTGGTTTTACCACATGTTGCTCCTAATAGGAGACCTCATACAACTGCCGCAATGCTTTTGCTACGCAGGTTCATATTTTGCCTCTAAGTTGCTATCAAAATCAGAGAACTAAATACACCACCAACCATGTGGGGTTCATTGAATATTTCAAGCCACGGCCTACATGTGTCTTATCCAGCAAGCACGCACTTACTGAGTCTGCTGTTATAGACTGAGACTTTCACTTGATGGGCTCTCCGGCCTTTCAGCTGTGCCTGCCTTGTTCACGCAACTGCGAGCCCTCGAACCGACAACACTCCAGATTCGAACTGTAACTTGCAGGGTTAACCTTCTACTTTTTACATTCCTAGCCAGGCGATCATTGCCATGCGAAGTGTGGCCCTCAAGCGCCCTGGGCCCTCAAAACTTGGACTCGTGCCGGCAGCTGCTGGAAGGAAGCGTTTTGCCTCCAGCAGTCAAGCTTCCCAAGCCGTGGTCTGAGGCGACGGGAAAAGGACGTCATTTGGGCTGTTCTCACAATTATGGGCCCATTTTGGTTATAGATTATATTACGGCACCTACTATTTCGGGGTACCCAAATGGCACCCTAATTTTGGGAACTCCATATTTCCATGAAACGGATTGTGCTGGCCATTGCACGCGAAGCTACTTACAAATCAAGCGGAAGTAGTTGCACGCGTGTAAGTGGTTATGATATTGCCTGTCGAACTCTGTCTCTTACGCTGGTGGTGCCGCAAATCTGGTAGTTCCCCCCTCTGCAGTTTCAAGTTTTAAAAGGCAAAACCTGCCGCAAGATCTTGTCGATCGGAACTGGCAGCGTGACAATGCTGCATGGATACTGGCTACTGATGCATCATCCAAAGCCCTACGCACTTGGACCATCCACCGTGGGGTATCCGGCCCGTGGGTCTCTGTATAAATTCAGAATTTGGGGGCCTGTACATAGCAATTCAAAATGGCGCAAAAGGACCCATGACTGTGAGACACACCCAACTCCTGTTGAGGCCTTTCCGCTGAGTCGGGCGGCGACGGTGCAGACGTCGGCATGGAGGTTGCAACTGTGGAGGAGCCGCGCAGTTCCGGGCTCCTCGGAGTTCCTGCAAGTACAGGGGACTCGGGTCCAATGGCTAGAAGGATGCAATAGAATAAGCCTTACTCGTCATGTGGCATATACGGATACGGGTAAACCATGTGATTCCATGTGTACATGAGAACCTTGCCTACAGGTTATCGTAGGCACAAATAACGCGCGGGCCAGCCCATGGATTGTTGGATTCTCCTGTGCATGATGACGCTGGCCGACGAACTTGGGCCCTTGACGTATGGGCTGGTATTCTTGAACAGAGTCTTTCCGAGTTCTCGTATGCAGACTGCTAATTCGAGCTTGTGCTGCTACCAGCACGACTACTACTCTGGCTGCTTGCTGCTACTGGGACGGTTGCGACTACATGAAATGCTTCAACTGCTGCCACTGCTTATTCAAGTGCTAGTTTTGTTATAATGCTACTATAATATGAGTAAAGTATCACTATTATAATGCTACTATAATATGAGTATAGTATCACTATAGTTATTAGAGTATTATTACAAAAATACCATAGTATTACTCTTGGATCACTCCTTTGATCTTCTAAGTTCAGAGTAAGCTCCGGCCTGCCCAGACTTGCGAGCTGACAGGCGATCTCATGGGTGAGCTGGTCGGCACGGGACCTTCCCATTTGAGTAGTGTTTTTTTGGGTTAGGATTTAGGGTTTAGGATTTAGGGTTTTTGGTGGTTGAACCTAGTAATATAGGGATAATGGAAAAGAAAATAGAAACTACTATTCATAACAGCGTATGTATTGGGGTTATAGTGAGTAGTGTTTTTTTTGGTGGTTGAACCTAGTAAGACAATATTCCTTATACAAAATACTACACCCCAAAAAGAGGATATAATCTTACTCTATATTGGGTACCATAGTATCCCCAAGTAAAATACTACTCATATCCAAGATTAATGGTTCTTAAACAAAGGACTAGAAAAGCCCTAAACCCCGCAAACCAAATGGAGCGCAAAGGACAAAAACAGATTCTGACGTATGCCTCGGGACTTTGCACGTATTTAGGGCAGTTCTCATAACTAGGTAAACCCCAATCTAGACACCATAATGCTGCAATCCGGTTTATGGGGTCCCTGAATCCGCCTTACAGGCATTATAAGGTGATTCTAACGGGCCTCTGTGTTTGTCTTAATGACGTCTTTGCGGGCCTGATTTCTCGGAGCCACATGAAGTCAGGTACAATTCTGCTTAGAGGACTCCCAGGCTAATTTTGCTCCAGCTAACCCAGACCACTGATTAATAACCCCCTCCCCTTAATAGGGATTGTCTTAGAGTTCCTAATTTCTAGGCCTTAAAAAGGAGGGGGTCTACAGTAGTGGGTTGTCACATACAACAGAAGAACCACATCCCTGCCATAGGGGCTTCTGCACTGGTGGCCCAGTTTCCGGTTGACTCTCTGTGCCTTGGAATCCCTGCTGCAGTCAGAATGCGGGGACTTTGGGAACGAGAGGGATGTCTGCGATCGCAGAAGAGATTGTAGACGTCCCCCCAGTCAGGATTTGTAAGGCTAACAATCTAATCTTTGAGTGTGTGTATATCAATAATTCCTTGGCCCTTACTTCCCTTGCAACAGTCTGAGCATCCAGCATTGCACACATGATCGCTGTCAGCCACGCGAGGTCAACGCTGCAGCCGTACCTGAACGAATCCTCTCCCCCATTGCTAGCTAAACTTAAGTGCCCGGTATCTGTGGCTTGGCAAAGGCTCAGTGTCTGAGTTTGCATTGCAGGCGTGTGGCATTACCCACAAAGATTGAAGGCTACCGGCTAGACACTTAAATTCAACACTTCCAGTGGAAGTGTGGTGAATACTGGGGGAATGATTTGCTGTGTTACTGTCCAAGGTTTCCGCAGGGGATGGGACCACACGGTTGAGGATTGTTGACGGGACGCGTATACCGCTTGTCATCTAGGCAGGACTTTAGATCCTGTCAAGGAATGTCTAGACAGTTGTCAGCATTGCGCCCCCTCTTGGGAACAGTGCATACTATTGTGCAGATGAACATGCGTTTTGGGTGGACCACCACCCGTATGTGGACTTTCCTCACGGAAATCAAAGGCCGTCCTAGATGTGCCCTGGCCGACATCATCCTCATGTTGCTCTATATGAGTACTGGATTCTGGTTCTGTATGATGGGACGATGCGCGTCTTGTCCAGGATTGAAAGTGGCTTTTCTAGCGTATGTACTCCATGGAAAGAACTAACATCCCAAACCACCTCCCCATAATCCTCTTAGGTTCCCAATGTAGTAAAGAGATTCTTTTTTGGGGTTCCATCTGTTGGATCCTCAGAATTCTAGGATGCGCCTTTGTGGCCTCAAATGTTAATGGTCTTTAGATGCTTTGGCGGAATCTGGGCTGAGTTAGGGTTGTAAATGCGGCTCGTGAATATCGACTGCCTGCGGATTCGTCAAAGACCATCCTACATCAACCTGCAACCTTGAACTGTACCTTCCGTGAAAAGAATGATGCTTTCGGCGGATTAACAGCATCTTGAGCAGCAGGGGAAATCCTCTTCAGGGAACTTCTAGTGATGCCTCATCCAGAAGCTGGGTTGCTTGCTGGAAAGGAGCTTAAACCGAGGTGCCTGTACAAGGCCATTTACGCAATATGCGTCTTCGAGTAACTAGGCCGTAATATACTAGGAGCTCCAGACACCCCAGGAGGAAAAACATGCCGCTGAACAACCTAGTAGATTCAAGTGTCTTGACGGCAGCCAAGAACATTATTCTTACTATTAATAACTATTAGTGCGATTACTCATATTAACAATTATTACTTATCATTACTAGTATATTAGTAGTCCTGGTCCAGTGCCATGGCACACGCTTTGCGCTGCTGTGCGGAGGCTTTGCGCCACGAGGGGCTCGAAGAAGAGCCGTCGGCACCTTTGCTGCGCCATGAACGGGTATGTACTTGGAGGGGTCCTGGACAGTGAGGAAGTAGGCTAAGAATGGTAATAGTGGAAAAGAAAATGGAATCTACTTTGACATGATTTAGGGTTTAGGGTCATGGGGGACTTGGTAAGTAGGTTGATAATGGGGATAATTGGGGTTATTATATGGCTTACAGGGGTTATTAACCTACTTACAAAGTCCCCCTAACCCTCCAAGTAGGCATGTCTTGGGATGGAGAGGTACATATAGATAGGGAATACAGCTTTCCCAAAAGTTGGGGGTCCCTGTTTGGGGGCCTCTATATTCAGGATTTTAAGATATTGGAGTTTGCTTTGGAGATTACTAGAATGGAGGATTTAACTACCAAAGCGCTCGCATGCCTCATTCCAAACCAAGCATGAGTATCCATTAGGGCCAGCTACATGTGACTTGAAATGGACGACAGCTCAGTGCTTTGATTAGGAGTTCGCTCAAGGAAGTTAGCAAGGGGAGGACCAGGAGGCTAAAGGAACCTCAAGACAGGCAAAGGCAGAGGACTTAGTCTCACCTATCCGGGTGCGAGGATTCACATCAGCCCTGGTGCGCAGATTCATGTTGATTTCTCCCTCACAGTGCCTACACCCCTCTACAGACCAAGCCCCTGGCCAGCAATTCTCCTGACACTTCCGCCATTTCTACATACGCAAGGTGATGGAGTGTTTCCACAACATTCTAGACCCTCCACCCCGCTTAAGATTGTACTTTTGTGGCTTGGGGCTGAAGGGCCCGCAGCCTGAAAATACGGAACACCTGTTTCTTCCCTGGGCTCCTTCTGTGGATGGAGAAAATCTTGCACCACCTTTTGCCTTGTGCTGTAGGCCCTAGGAAGCGCGGTATATTGGGGATGCGACGGGGTGCAAGGTGGTAACCGGCTATAACATCTGACTACAAACCGGAATTCTCATTTTTCATGAGCTCCCGAGTAGCCGTGAACTCGGCCTTTGATGTCTTCATGGGTCGAGGGGTCAGCGAAAACCAGAGTAGCGAGCAAGATTGCCTGCGAAGGCGGAACATATACCTGATAAAGCACATATACGCAATCCCCATCCCTAATATTGAAACCGCCCACCCCACTACTGTTACATGTTCCCAATACTTTATAATATACCACAAGGGAATGTTTGAGGGAGGTGTTTGCTCTTATGGGCTTAGCATTCCTAGAGCAGACTGAGGGCCCATACTTGGGGCAACTAACCCCAACCCTAAACCCTAAGCCCAACCCTAACAAGTAATCCCAACCGCTATCATAGGGAGCCTATATGAATCATGAGAGCTACACTACAAACCATATTTCCTACATCATTTAATGGGCATGGGTTCCTTATTAGGGATGCTACTAGGGACTATACAAAACTATAATAGGAACCCCTCTGTCCATTGTGAAGGGTCCCTTGAATAAGGCTAATATTGACAGCCATAGGGTCCTCATTTAGGGTATCCTGTAGTTAAACTCTTTCCAGGCACCATCCGCTCCGGCGTCCCCAGTCTTCGCAGATTGACTCATGGTAAAGGTCCTCGGAATCAATGTAGGGGCCCAAGAAAGTAGAATAAGGCTTTTGGATATAACGCAGAATCATACAAAGGCCTTGGCAGGATAGTGTGACTGAGGTTTCAAGCTTCGATGTGAGGTACGTATTTCAGGGATTCCACCGGGCTTTTAATTACTGGGGAACGGATCACAGAGTAGCAAGCGTCGGCATTGTTCAGTATCATAGTGCGTAAGACTCATTCCTTCATGCCTTACCAACCACTAACAAGTTAAGGGGTTTGGGGTTTGCCCTCTTCGCGGCCAAAGCATTAAGGTTAGGTTTCTCTGCTGTAGCTTTAGGACATCTTCTTTGTATTTGTTCGGGAACGGGTATCCCGATTATTACGTAAGGATTGTACAGAACATTCGCTATACTGGGTTGCTGCTAAGGAACTTAAATCAAGTTACTATAATGGGTATATATTGCAATTCATATGGTTTCACCAAAGTAGTGACTTAAACTAAATTCCTTAACAGCAACCCAGTATACTCCTAGCTTTCGGCTTGAGGACGTTTGGCCCAACGTCCTGAAGGCTACCCTCGAGCAGCATCCACTGATTCAGTGATTGTGGATCCCCAGCGAGCTGAGCTCTGCACGGCCTGTGGAACCCAATGAGAAATGCTGGCAACTGGGGATTCCTAAAATTGTTGGGGCGCTGTTGTTGCAGTCTGTATTGTAAGAATTGTCATATATTTGGATTCCAAAAAAGTACTGAACTTTCCCAACGGCCACTGCAAATCAGTCACTGATCAACTTCCGGGGTACGGCACCTAGAGCAACCTGGGGCCCATCGAAGTTTAGAAGGGAAGCTGCCGGCACAACCCTCAAGGCAAACGCTAAAGGAACCGTTGGATCCGCTGCATAACAGGGTTTTCTATCAATCTGATTCCTTTGCAAGTTCATACAAAGAAGTGCAGCGTCGTGGGTTTTGACCTCTATTCCGGAAAGGTCCAAGACGGGAGCAGCACCGTTTCCACTAGTTTGCTCGATTTGCTGAACCCTACATGAAGGTTTCTCACATCAAGGCAGAACCCTTGGGGGACCCAAGGATTCATGGGATGCGACATTCTAGGTTCCCCAATGCACTTTTTCCTACTATTCAGCTTCAATAAGGAGACCCCAAAATAAAAGGGTAAAAGGATACTACTGGGCTACCTAGCATTTTTACACTCCCAAATCCAAGCTTCGTCATTGGGCTCAGTCACCGTCTCGGGAGTTCGTCCTTGAAGTTTTGGGGTTTTGGGATTTAGAAATTAGGATTGTGGGTTTAAGGTCTGGGAATTAGGGCTTGGGGTTTACGGTTAATGGCTTTGTTTGGGTGTAAGGGGTTTTGTGTTTTTGTATACAGCAGCGCAAGTTCTCGACCCGGATGATCTCGTACGCCACCAAAGGTAATGCTTTTTGAGATAAGGGTTTGGTGTTTGGATTTTACAATAGGGTGCCGCTGGTGGCCCCAAAGACATGTGGGAACTCTCACGAAGTCATGCATAGGGATTGTCGCTGCTAGCATCTGACATCCAGTGTCTAAAATGAAGGACCTGGTGTCGAGATGGAGTATATTGGACGCGATTCCAGCTACTTGTATTGTGACCGGGCGCCGATGGTGAACTATGGCCTCCCCGCGGCCGGCGCTCGGGCACTCGTGCCTGTGGAGAGCAGTTGTGTAACGTTGGTCTGTCCTTAAGGAGGGATTGGTAGGACCTTGTTGTGCGTGCAGTGATCGCATGGCGTAGTTTTCTGTGTGTTACAAGCCTGTCCTGTCACACTTGCGAGTTGTAGGAAACGTCCTTTTGGGAGATGCTGCGCGGAAAGCTGATAAAGCAAGACCCTGCTCACTTTTGCGATGGCTGCACATGTAGGGCTTGCTGGATTGACGCAGACACGTGCTAACCCAGTCCCATCACGAGGATGGGAGTCTCCATCATGGCTATGGGGGGGTTGGGTATGGCGGGGTTTGTATGTTGGCACTGATGGTGCGGGATCAGTTCACCGCACATGCAGTCTCGGCCCAAACCCTTGGGGCGGTTGGACCTGGGTGCAAGCATGCGCTCGGGTCTTCCCTGGGGGGTACTTCGTAGAGGGATCTGGCCGACTCAGGGACATCGAGGATATCTGGGGGGTCGACGACGGTTTTGGGGAGCAACCCGTGTGGTCGGCGGCTTGTTGCCTCGGTCCAGGTGTTTAGGGTGTCCGCGTACTTGGTCTTGACCCTAAGGTACTGCTTCGGGGTTTCAGTCGGGTCTGTTCGTCAACAGTGTGTGCTAAACGGCCTTCTAACACGAACGTGTACTAGATTGTCGGGAGGCTTCGGGCACATAAAGTGGGGAGGGGAGGGATGCGTTGGCGGGTTCGTAGAAGCCGATGCCAAGAGCTGCGGCGGGAGTTAGTCAGTTTAGAGGGCATACAGACACAGGAGGCGGGGGTTAGACGCCGTCACATTCGTAGAAGGTTGGCGGCTCTACGAAACGCGTTACAGAGGTTGAAGTTGGTTAGGACGGGGTCGATCATACAAAGGATACGTGCTCGCCGCCTGGCAAAAAGGAAATTACGGCAGCAACTGTCTGTAGCCACATGGAACACCAGGGGTTTGGGGTCGGAACATGGGGAAATTGACCAGGAGGCCAAAATGCAAGCCATACTGGAACGCATGCGCATACAGGGCTGGGACGTGATAGGCTTGACCGACTTGAATTTCAGCGAAGATGGGGTGCGTAAATATAGGCATTCTGGTGAGGATAGATTTCTGGTCGTGGCTGGCAGAGTCGGATTCCTCATGACCCGGATTTGGTTCGAATGGTGGCAAGAGGGTGGGGGGGTTCTTTATAACCGGTCCCCTAGAGTAGCAGCAATACAAATGCCAAGGCAGGGATGGCGTCGAGGTCTATTTCTATGCTGTGTATATGCCCCCACGAGTGCAGCAGGAAAGGCGGTCCGTCAGGCTGTCCGGTCCGAAGTAGAGACACATATGGGATTAGCTGCCCCCACCAGCATGCGGGTTATAGTCGGGGACTTCAACGCGGAAATGGGGAATTGTATGGACAGACATCGTCTTAACTGGGAGGTGGTCGGTCAATTCGCGGCGCCAAGGGTCACGGCGGCAGGGGAGGAGTGGAGACGGTGGTGCGGGCGTCTCGGTTTCAGGGATGCGGGCAGCCGCTATCAGATGCGACATCGTTGGACATGGCGGCATCCTCGTTTTCGTACGTTACATGAATTGGACCATGTGTTTATTCACCATTCCGATATGTGGCATCTACAACAAGCTAGGATACTACAAGAGGGCCCCAGTGTACGAGCTCCATGGACGGAGTACACAGATCATAACCCCATGTATGTCAAGTTCCGGGTTGGCAGGCGCTGGGTCGATACTTCGGCAAGCAAGAAGAGCACCCCTAAACCTAATTTGGCTAAGTTGGCTGGAGCAGGAGACGAGGCGGAGGCGGCCAGAAAACGTTGGACTGAAAAGGTTGAGGCACGGTTACTACAGTGCCGCCCGCTTCTGGAGGCGGCAGGAGCGGGGGGTCAGTGGAATCAGCTGTGTCAAATCTGCAGGGAGGTATCCTTCGAAGTTTGCGGGGTTCTTCAGGCCAGTAGGGGGTCACCGTGGATGCGGGATAGAGGAGACGCACTGGGACGTTTAGACATGGCCATAACTAGAGCAAAGGCCGCGGATAGAGCAGCTAGAGAACGGGGATTGGATGAGGAAATTCGGATAGCGCGTCGGGAACTTCAGGCGGCACGTCGGGTGAAGGCAACTACACTGCGGGAGTGGGAGGTGACATGGTTGCGTCTGAAAGCAGATGAGGCTAACGAGGTGGTGGATAAGCCCAACGCCGCATCCGTATTCAAAGTGGTAAGGGAACTAACGAAGGGGGCATCTGGGAAGCGGGGCGACGGGGGACAAAGACATGGCATGAACCAACAAGAGGTCGAGGCATGGAAAGGACACTTCGAGGCGATTCAGCGCGGCAGGGGGGATGTTAATCCGGCAGTGTGGGAGGACGTGGAGGTTAGGGAGAGGGATCGCTCGCTGGATGACGAACCGACATGGGAGGAGATGAATCGGGCCATAAACGAGATGAAACGGGGAAAAACTGGGGGGGAGGACGGGATGGTGGCGGAATATCTGAAAATGGGGGGCACAGGGCTACGCACGCTTCTGTTTCGGATTGTTAGGCAATGCTGGACGAGCGCTACTTTGGCCGAGGACGGTTCGGAGCATGCACAATGGCCAAACGCATGGAAAGTAGGGGTGATTGTTCCTCTGTGGAAAAAGAAGGGGGATAGGCGCAATAAAAACACGCGGAGGGGCATCACTCTTTTGTCCATAGGTTCCAAGTTGGTGGCGCGCATATGCGCTTTGCGGCTACAGCGGTGGTGTCAGTCATGGCTAAATCCATTCCAGTTTGGGTTTCGGGCAGGATCGGGCGTAGATGATGTACAGCAGGTGTCCAGGAGGTTGTTGGAGGAGACTGCCCAGTCAAATCATGACAAAACGTTTCTTCTTAGGTTATACGACTTGGAAAAGGCCTACCCGAAGGTGGCCAGACATGCGCTATGGAAGGCTCTGGATATGAAAGGCTGCCCTGAAAAGTTTGCAAGAGTCCTAAGAGCTATCCACGAAGGGACGGCCAGTAAGGTGAGACTACAGGGCTTCGAACCAAACAGTTTTGTACCGGAGCGAGGACTCCGGGAGGGGTGTCCCAGCTCCCCAATTTTATTTAACGCATATCATCACTGCATCATGGAGGTTTTCAGGGCGAGACGGGGTAGACAGGCGGAGTCACTAGGACTTCCGCCGGGCATAGCTTGGACGTATAAGGTCGATGGAAGGGTTGCCAAGCGGAAAAATGACCGAGAAGATGAGGGCAGACATACGAGACACTGCGTAATCGGGGATTTTGCATATGCGGATGATACGGGGATCGCGGGGGAAGCTACGGAAGTCAAACAGGCCGAAAAGACGTTCACACAGACTATCACGGACTTTGCTGGGATAGTAAACGAGGATAAAACGGAGGGGCTGCGGGTGGAGGCCAGTTCTAGGCCTGCTACCGACGCTCCTTGGCTAGGAGAGGCGTATACGGTTAAGCATGTAGGCGCGATGGTATCTGAGAGAGCAGGCCACGTTGCAGAGACTTCTAGGGCGGCAAAAAAGTGTGTGCAGAAGATCGAGGAGATATCAGGAGCATGGACCAAAGGAAGGCAAATCCGTAGGCGAAAACATGACTTACGCAAAAGTGTCCGCGTGAGGGTCATCAAAGCGGTGGTTAAGGGAATACTGATGTCCTTTAGTCGGACCCGAGCGTGGCAAACTAGTCAGGTTCACAGGATGCAAAATCTGATACACTTTGCAATTCGTAGAGTGTTCAACACGAGACTGAGGGCCCTTCGACAACAGGGAATTACGAATCAGATCTTAAGAAAAATGGTGCAATGGGAGCCCTTTGATGTAGCCGTGAGGAGGTCTACTCTCATGTGGTTAGGCCATGTGGCACGCATGTCTACTGCACAGCCTCAGAAGCAAGTGTTGTTCGGGTGGATAGACACAGCAAAGGCTAAGCAAAGGTGTCCGTTCAAACAGGCCCAATGGGTCAATTCATGTCTGCGGCAGGCCGGCATAGCGGAGATAGATTGGCTGCGATTGTCTCAAGACCGTACGGGTTGGAAACGCTTAGTGTACACTGCATTCCCCCCGGAGAAGGTGTTGCCAGAAAGGGAAAGAGAGTTAGACGCGTGGAGGGTGGGGGATCCAATACCGGAATGGGCCATGGGAGAACAGGCAGACCCACAGGTACAGGAGTTCTCTGACAGTGAGGCGGAGCTAGGTGAACAGCGTAGAGGGGGAGCACAAGAACCGGCACCTAGGCCTTACGGTAGACGGCCAAGAAGACCCAGGCAGGACAGGCGGGAAGCTAAGGGGGTTGGCGTGCCTATATGCGGTCAAACATTTGACAAAACTAATCAGCTTGCCTTTCATTACGAAACAGAGCACTCCATACGCGACCCTAACATTACGACGGTTCAGAGTTTTCGGTGTTCGTCGTGTTTCGTTTCGTTTCGAAGGTCAACACAGCTGAAGGCACACAACTGTCCGGCCAAGTCTCCGCTGGAGCGGCTCTCTTGCATCGACCCAGAAGAGTTGGTAGGAGGACCGGACAGGGGTACTGCGGAGCCCCTACCGGATACATGGCATCTTTTCACGGACGGGTCGGGAGGGAGTGGGGGGGCGGCGGCTCATCCGGCCACAGCAGGGTGGGGTGTAGCGGTTTATGGGGTGGCAAACCCAAGCCCGGATCTACCATGGTTGGCAGCACTGTACGGCCCGGTGTGCACTGGGTCGTACGACCCTGTCTGAGAGGGGGACTAACAACACGGCGGAACTGACAGCAATTGGGGAGGCCTGTAGGTGGCTCCGTAGTCTACACGAGCGTTTGCCGGCGGGCGTCCCAAGGAAGGCCAGGCTATACTACGATTCGGAGTACGCTTACGGGGTCGCCACCCGACTCACGAGGGATCGATGTAATGCGGTTTTAGGGGAGTCGGTTGCTACTTTGGTCAGTCAGGTACGAAGGGTTTGTCCAGCATGTGTACGGTCATACAGGGGTTCATGGCAACGAGATTGCGGATAGGCTGGCAGATGCAGGATCCAGGGGCAGGGTGTCACCCCATGCCACCGAATGGACAGTTAGGCCAGAAGGCCCCATGGGGAGAGAACCTCTACCACGTCCTCCACCACCACAGCCTGCGCCCAAGCGGGTAAACCGCAGACCAGCAGCTCAGGGGGAGGGTCCTAGGCGGGGGAGACACTTGTTGCTCACCTGCCCCAAATGCCAGGGACAGTTCAGAAATTGTGACCTGCCTCAACACGAGCCCGATTGTAGAGGGCCTGGCAACGCAAACTTGACATGTAAGTACTGTCACAAGCAGCTAGGATCAGTGCAAGCCCGCAAAAATCATGAAAGGTTAGTCCATGCAGAGGAGGCCTTGAGAGATGGTCACATCGGCAAGCTATCCAAAAAGAGGTCCGGGACATAAAGGCGGGGCAGGGGCCGGTGGGTCGGGGCATGATCGGAAGTGGTCGTTCAGTCAGGTCGCCGTCTCAGTGAGGAGACACAGCGGTTATGCTGACAGCAGTTCTATGTGCTTTCACAAACCTGATGCGGTTGGGGCAAGACCTTACACATCCAACCCGTCGAACTTTCGGCCCAATGCGTAAGGGTAAGCAAGCGTTTCTGGCCACTTTAACCCTTCTGGGTTTGTTTAAATGGGGGATCGCAAACGGCGCTTGGATGAGTTCGCCAAGCGTCTTAAGGACCTGGAGTCGGCACAGAGCTCACGAATCCCGGCTCTGTGCAGTGGAGCTGCGAATGGAGGAAAGCCAGTCTCACAGATTTCTCAGAGTGGAGCATGCTCAAGGACTGGCACAGCTCTGGACCAGACTTGAAGCAGGGGAGCTACGCGAATTGGCAGCAACAGCACTCAAGCAAGACTTGCAACAAGCCTTCCAAAGCCTGCCTCCGGAGCCGGAACTGCAGAACAAGAGTGCAGAGTTGTCGGGGGGTAAGCGGGTCATCCCAGCGCCTGAAGTGCGCACGGCGGCGTTGGAGGGACTGCGGTTGGGAGAGGTGTTGGAATGGGTGTCCAAGGACGCCAAAGGTGCCTTTGCTTTGCGGTTGCAGTCGGGAGAGTCGTCGCGGCTTCTGTCAGAGCAGATTCGTAAGGTGGTTAACTGGACCTTATATTTATATGTCCGGGGAAAAGCCTTGGGCGGCGATGGTTTGCAGCTCTATCTCGATAGAGGACCCCGCACAAGAGCTAAGGGCAAGGGTAAGGGCAAGAAGGGGCAGGGCAAAGGGAAGAAAGGTGGTGGCCAGAAAGGTAGGGAGACTCAAGGATGAGCCTGCGGATGGCAGGACGGAGGTGGGGGTCTTGTCGTGTCAGCAGTACATGTTGTTTGGCACAGTTACATGTCTCAAGGCAGTAGGTTGGGGGGGCAGGGGGGGGATGGAGCACTTTTTTCTATGTTTTCTGCTTACACCGTCAGGGAGAGGAAGCTCCTATTGGGAGCCCTCATGGTCTAGGTCACCCCCTATCGGGGGGTGACCATGGCGACGGTACGAAATGGGAGGGATGGGGGGGGAGCGGTGGGGAGGGTTAGCCCAGGGCCTGGTATGTCAAGTTGTATTGCCCATTATCCAGATCTAATCTTCACGTCACATGCTGGTAGCGGTTCTGAGCACGCCCGTTGCACGTCATTCTGTTTGCCTTCTGGTAAGTGCCCTCGGGCCCCCCCAAGCGGTCGACGCGCCCCCTGGTTGTAGGTCGCTCACGGAGTCTTGACGTACAAGATCTGGGCTACCGCCGTCGCCATCTTCTTCTTCTTGTATTGTGACCATTTCCGACCCTTGCATCCGAGTTGCTGCCCTCTGCGATGTTATTTGTATGTGTGCTACGGCTGGCTGCCTTTCCCAAAAAAAGGGGCCCTTCAAAGACTAGTGTCCTTTCAAAAGGGGACTGGGGTTTAGGGTTTAGGGTTTGGGGTCATGTTTAAGTTAGGGGTGAGCAAGTTGACCCGCTTGTGATGGGCTTTTCCATAACCAGCCGGGCCCGTAGATTCTCATGGTCTAAGCCCTACAACACGTGTCCATAAAACCGCTACATGTCTCCCTATCCCTAAACCCTTTTTTGCATCTGGGCTCCCTATACCCTACATGTCCCCTTACATACCCTACTTGACGCATGTAATCCAGTTTTCCTGGTCTAAACCCTCCAGGTTTCCATATGGACGCCGTAGATCCCTAGATACCTACGCATCACTATGGAACCCTCCAAACCCCAAACCCCAAACTCTAAACCCTAAAGCCCAAACAACAAAACCTCCAACCCCCCCCAAAAAATCCCAGGGCGGGCCTTCCAGGGACCGCCGGAGACGACGTTGAAGCAGTTGCAGAGGCCTCGTGGACGATCTTTCGACTTAAGCTAACTAGGAATCAATAGGGTAAGAGAATACACTACATGGGTATTATATTCCCTATTGGGCACCAGGAAGTGAAAGGATATACTGATCTTTTGACTCACGCCCACTAGGGATTTGGGGTTTCCTCAAACTTACTGGCAATTGGCAGGGAATAGGGGAATATGTTATAGGGGTTAGGGTTTAGGGTTAGTTGGGAAGAGGGAAGATGTTGTGCAGGGAGTATATAGGGATTTTAGGCCCTTAGTCCCTACTGAGCACCAGTAAGTGAAGGGATATACGTCTGGATTTAGGGTTCAAGGTGTACGTGTATGAGCTTGGGACTTGCCGAATCTACCTGCTTGCCCCAATTGGCTGTCACTAAGTAAACTTACGAAGTCAAAAGAATTTCCAAGCGCAAATGAGAAAATACACGAGGGTTCCGCAGTGAAAGGCATATTGCTTGAGCTGCTGTACTAAGCAGGGCAAGTAGTACAGGGGCCTGAACAACGAGAACCCAACGAGCCCTATAAACCCCGTAAGCCCTGTCAACCCCATAAAGCCTATGAAGACCATAAACATAAACCCTGTGAACCTTCTAATTAAATCCCAAAAACCTCATAAACCGTATAAAGCCTGAAAATTATCCTGTAAGCCCCTGAACTCTAAACCCTGGAACCCTAAACGCTAAAATCCTAAACCCCTAAGCCCTCAAACCCTAAAAGCCTAAACCCTAAAACCTAAAACCCCTCAAACCCTGGAACCCAAAAACCTAAAGCTCTAAAACCCTAAGCCCTCAAACCCTAAAACTGAGGCTGGCACTCCGGGCCGTTGGGCCGGGTGTCCTCGCAGTGGCGTATGCCTGCCTGCACAGGACCTACCTATAGTCCCGCTTAAGTAATATACGGTTTAGGGTTTAGTCCCTCTTAAGTAGGTAGAATATGGTGTATATGGGGATCTTATTTTCATGTACTCAAAGCCATATTGTATCTACTTAAGGGGGTCTATAACATGAAGGGGCTGCTTTGGGGTTTTATACGGAGGTTCTTTATGGGTGCACTGGGGTAATACAAGGCTTATGGAAGTATATAGTATTTAGGGCATCGAGTTTACTATTGAGTCTTAAGTCTTTTCGGGGTGTAGGCTGTAATGGCTTAGGGACTACAAATCAGAGATAGGGCTTCGCTTTTGTGTCAAAAGCACGCTAAACTGGGTCACGCAACAATAGCCCTAAACTCTTTAAGCAGCAGCTGCGACACGTCTAGAAAGGTTTCCAAGCCTAAGTGAGTGAAACAAAAGTGTCGGGTTTTGGGGTCCGGGGAAGGTTTCCCTGTGTTTGGTGGCCATATGCTAGGGAAAAAGATCCAAAGTTGCCGTTAGTCTACATTAAGTTAATGAAGGGTTCTGGAAAGCTTATGGCTGAGAGGGTAAAGCATTGGGACCTGTGTACATGTGCTTGGAAGTTTAGGCGAGTCATAATGCAACTACAAACTATGAAATCCCCATGTCCGCTAATATACCTAAATTTGGGTCAAAATTACCCGTACCTGGAGCATACTTACCTGAACCTCCAAGTGGCTCGGCTGGTGTCGCGTACTGGGCTGGGAGCTTTGGCCGAGGGACATGGTCCGTACTGTCCAAGAAAAGAAGTAGTTATCCTAAATCCAAAGCCCTGGTAAAGGCCTGTTCGTCTGGAATATCTTCTGCTGCAGTCACATCAGGAAATGTATTTCATGAAGCCCTGAAACTTGACCCCATGCTGCAGGCCCACTCTTGTTGTGGTCTCCCCAATTGGAAACCCAATGTATACACTCAACCGCGTTCTTGAGGAACCCGATATACCTTCACCAAAACTCATGATCAAACTCTACCTGTTTTGAACCCACAAGCTAATGGACCAAGCCAATGAACCCGAAGCTAACGTAAAGATGTTGGTAACCCCAAACCCCCGAAGGCATACCCTGCCTGCTGTCCACGAGGAAAGAAAAAGCGCCGGCACCCAGAACAATCAAATGAACAAAAGACCGAACAAAAGAATGGAACGGGACAATATACGGAGTTGTAGTGAGGATAAGAGGATTTTGGTTACCCCAACCCCTCCCAAGACATTCATGAGTTCATTTGGAGGGGTTCGGGCAAGCATTGAAAATGCCACGGCCACATCCTGAAACCCTCAGCACTTCTGCCAGGTTTCTTAGTAGCCTAGGACTAAGCACGTTTTGTTAGTACAACCAATTCCATACCCCAATGTAGACCCCAAAATCCTGTAATCCTTATTCTAGGTGGCCCCCCAACAAGGCACCCCGTATTTTCAGAAACCCCAGGTTTCATAAAGCACCTCGGACCCCACAAGGGGGTTGCCGGGAACCCGTCATCCTAAGCCGGGAAAGGGGAACCTGGTTCCAGGCATATCGCCCCGGCACCTCCTCTTCGTAGAAGCGCAACAAGTCTGCAAAGAGCGCCTGTGTCCACTAAAAGGGTGAGACACCTAGCAAATCCGAATTTAAGCAGCAAGCTTCATCCTCTGCCCTTAGGAAAAAATCTCGTGCCCTGCAAGCAGCAAACACTCCTAATCATCGGTGGCTATCCCTTGCTTCCTCCATCTCAACTTCACTTGAGGGTAGCTTTCCTTGATATCTATTCAAATTCCCAAACGTTGAATTCCTGATTAAGTGGCAACCGCGAGGATTTTAGTGAGCTGGCTGATTGGACCACAGATTTGAGAACCCTCCACATTAAGTGCTGCAAGGTTTCCTTAATTCACTAGGTTTGGGGGCAGCGTTAAAATCAAATTATGGCTTCATAGGGATCTTAGTAATTACAATTATTTTTTCAAGAAACTCCTGTGTCAATTGCTCAAAGCTTAGAGCCAAACAGGCCTGACCCGACAGTCCGTCAGAATAGGCGTGGGTGATGCTGATGTAAACCTCGTGCGGGTTTACAAGTCCAGGTTGGGTACTGGCCCCAGCTGGTAACAGTCTGTACTAGGGGTCATACTAACGGCTATAATCAACTATAGTACAAACATTATCCAAGTGATACAGGGCGGGGGCAGTACCCCCAAGGTTTAGGGGTGAGAGATAAGGGATAAGGGTTTGAGGCTAAGTGATTCTGCTTTAGGGTTTAGGGGATTCCGCCTTGGAATCATGTTATCCACACCTTGCAGCATGTTAGGATACGGGAGTTCTCGCAAAATCTTTATATTTCCGAAGAAGGATCCAATAGTCTTCACAAACTTTCCCATTTGTTCTGAAGAGCCCGAATCGACAGGCTTCCTCATTTTGAGAAACCCTCATTGAGGCGTTTGGCCTAGAGTGTTGGGGACATTCCCCGGTGCATCACAATTTTTTTAATGCAGAACATCCTGCAAGACCAACATTACCATAAAGAACTAAGGAAATATGGCTTCTCTTGCGTTCCAAGGTCATGCTTGAACTTAATGTCAGCAAGAAGTTTGGTTGCTGTTGGGGTGCCTATATGGTGGTCCCAAGTGTTTTGGGATGATTGGGCTTGGTGTTTGGGAGAAGTACTCCGTCTTTAGAACCCGGGGGCGGAGCAATTTTGATACGGATTAGTGCGTTTTAAATGGAATCGGCATATAGTGCGAAAAATTGGCGTGCATCTTCATGATTCTTGCAATGTGTTGCCTGTCATACCTTTGCCATGCCCCTACATTCTGTCATGTGCACGTTTGCTTAGAATCACCTATTAGGAATTGGCAGGATAGCAGCGGACATTGTTGCATTTGGTTGTGCCGTTGTTTGGGATTTTGCAGTGTAGGGGCCCAAAAAA
This sequence comes from Symbiodinium pilosum, assembly GCA_905231905.1. Lineage (NCBI taxonomy): Eukaryota > Dinophyceae > Suessiales > Symbiodiniaceae > Symbiodinium > Symbiodinium pilosum. The sequence goes on from CAJNIZ010043416.1 coordinate 41,829, forward strand.
TTCAGAATGAGGCTTTGGGGCGTATATGCTATAATTACGTAATGGTTCTAAGGGAAGAATACAGGTTATTATTCTGGCTTCCAATCTTCCATAGCAGGATGGAAGGCTTGCGGGGTTGAACGCCGGGCCCACTTCCTGCAAAGGACAAAAGCTGCCTTGCCGCACTGGATTAGCAGCAGTACCCCATGAACCAGACCCCCTTCAGGACGTTTTTGTAAAAAGGGCAATTGAAATGTCCTAGGAATAGACAGTCCTTCAACAGAACATGCTCAGACGTAAGGCGGCCTTCTAGGAAGATACCATATCAGCTAATACAAGAAATTCACCAGTTTGAGTAGGCTTTGAGAGACACTATCCTATATAGCTTTCAAAAATAAAAAACGGAACAATACTGTCTGCATGACCCTTCTAAAGTTAAGATGGTACAAAAAAGTTGCCAAGTGGCATACCATGCCACTTCTGAGGGACACTTCCTGAGGCCAGGCGTTCCATGTTTTAGTTTTTTGCAATCTGTTGTCCTTTTAAGGCCTTTTTGCTGGGAGACCTAGGGGCCCGATAAGAATTGCAATTTTGTGGGTTTATACGGGTTATACAGGGGTTGGTCATGGTCCTTAAAGTGTATGCCCGAATATCCGAACTTGTACCACACATGATCTAGTTCCAAGTTCCTCCCGCAAATAATATGCCTGCACACCCCCCTAAGAGTCAGTATCCCAAAATGGTGCCATTATATAATGCGGGGCGGATTTGTTAGTCCCAAACACTAAGCCCTAAATCTTAAACCCTAAACTCTCGGATTACAACGGGCCTAGGAAATTCGCTGCTAAGGGGGCCATCTCCTGTAAGAGACCAAACGACCGGAATCGCCGCACAGGTCGAGAAGCAGTATTTGTCATCCCTCAGGGACGCGCTGGGTTTGGCGTTGACTGGCGCTCATTAATGTTGATGGGTGCCCTATGGGGCTGGAATTCAATAGGCTCGCAAATAGGATTCGGCTATTTCTCGACCATGCAGCCAAAAAGAATGAGCCCAACATTCAGAGGCTGACATCTTGCACCTTGCATTGCAAAACGTGCTGGAACGTCGATCGATGCAGCTTTACCCCCAGTGAGAAGGAATATGAGTAGAAAAATTTGGACCGCTGGTTCGTCAGAGGGAGCACTACCTTCCGGAGGCGACGGATAGACAGCACAGCGCATGAACAACACAGGGCAAAAGCCGAGTGACTGGTCAACCGATATCAATTCTAGAGGAGCTAGGACAGGTGTTCACGCCAGAAGCCTTCGCGAATGAATTTATCTTATGATAACTGCCTTCACTCCTCTCTACTAGAAGGTAAGAGGAACACTGAATAAAAGAGCCGCTTTGAAAGTACATTTTCATCGAGAAGTTTCTATATTAAAGAAATACTTCGAGGTGAATGTTCCCGAAAGGGAGCTGGTCCTATCTGTCTACTATAGATTGGAAGGAACCGCATTTGAAAGAGCATTTCAACTTCAAGATAAGCCCCCCAATCTATTCCAGACACGATTTTCAGGATGATGCTTGCATAATCGAAGTCCAAAAGCCACTAAGCCGTTTCAGCCATGTGTTAGGTCTTAGAAAAATTCCTGAAGTTTTGAATTTTCAACATGGCATATTTGAATGACTAGGGCTTTCGTACCCTGTGAAAGTACTTGTCTTTGGCTTGTAAACTCATTGCGGGCTAAATCCTAAACCCTCAACCCGAAGCTTAGTAAGTCTTGTTGGTAACAAATGTTACAATGGATGATCCGAAGTACCTCATAATTTTGATGTTGATGGTAAAAAGATCATGCAAGTAGGGGTTGAGGATTATCATTTGAGTGCTGCCCCCACTCATTGACAGTTGTATAATGTTAATACCCTGAGTTGTAGTTTAGACTCCTTCAAGCGGGGTTAGAAACAGGATTACATGAAGGACTATTATAGGGATTATTACCGGGATACTATGAGTTTAGACTATGGCTCATATGAGTATATTGAATCTTGAATGTGATCCCGATTGTAGACTTTTTGGTGCGTGGGGGCAATATCCAAAATATCGCAAGAAGCGTCCACCATAAGGATCTGACTCTCCTCTGCGTTAGAATGGTCGACCCTGCCTCACACCGGCGGCATGCCTTGCCCCAAAACCTTTGCAGCTTGAGAGAACCGCCTACTACAGCAACTTGTATAACACCGCGCGGCAACAGGCTGTTCCTTGAGGAAGAACACTGCCCTTTCTGATTGCAACTGCAAGAGGCTGGCCTGTGTCCGGATCTCAACAGAAGGGCTTCCTGATTGGGCACCTGCATTCGCAGAGATATGCTAGAGCGTGGAAGATGAGCAGTCCTTCGCAGTGAAGCAAGTGTGTTGGTTACCAGGCGCCACTTCTTGTTCTCCAAGGCCTCGATTGAACCGCGTGCACTGCCACGTGCAAGCGCAGACCACATGAAATTTTCCGGGCAAACATGGGGCCCAGGCAGACTTCAAGTCCTGTTCCTGTCCAGCCCAATTTTCAAAAGCCGTGCTGGACTTCGCCAACAGCAAATAAGCGAGCTCATCCAACATGCAGCGGCGGCCAGCCCTGCAGCTGAAGCCGAGGCAGCATGTAATTAAGGCTAGAAGCACCGTGGCCGCTAGCTGAAAACATTAAGATTTCCGAACGCAAAGATGATGTTTAAAAGTGCAGTCATGGCAACGCTTTTATTCGCCCCGCTCTCCAAGCAAAGCCCCAGCCACAGCAGTGGCGGCACGAGGAAGATTTCGTCGATGAGCAGTCGTGCTTTGGAGCATGCTGTCGCAAGGATCGGCAGGAACAAGAGAAATGCCCACTCAAAAGGGCAGCCCGCTTTCGCGGCCAGCGATGATGTCACGCAGCAGATGTCTGGCAAGGCGCTGCGAAATTTGTTTTCTGGAATAGGAATGAGGTCAGCCAACAAGTAGCATACGACGATCAAGAAAGCTTCATTGAAGCTTTCTGGCATGCGGTTCATGAGCGGCACGGCTGCTGCAGCCTCACTAGACGTCGCGCTTGGGGAAACTTGATCAAGAAGGGTGGAGGGCACATTGTCAGCTCCTCCAGCAAAGCCTGCGCGTGCTTCCAGCCCCAGGATCTTGATGGGATGACTAGCCGTCACAGACACCGTTCTTGCTACGGTCTGTTCATGAAGCAGAGCGGTCATAGTAAGACAACAGCACTTTGCACCCTTCTGATACACCACAAAAGAGAGCTGCTGCGCCCAGACTGCTGCCGGGAAGATCAAGCAGAAGCCGTCTTTCTGAAACGACAGCAGGCAATGGAAATGTGCTGTGTCCAAACCTGGAAAAAGGGCAGACATGAGCAGCGTAGCTGGCTTCAAGCGCAATGCCCCTTCACCTACGACAAACAGCTGCGCTTTGCCATTGGAGTGGAACTGTTCGCTGGCAGCATCCTCTCACAAACGCAGCCGTCTAGCAAGCCAGGCACAGTTATGACACTGGGTCAGGCGAGGAACAACTGAAGTGTCGCTGTTCGGGTCTGGCAGGTCTGCGCCATCACCTGACAGGATCGCAACAAAACTTCGCGTGCTCCCGTGCCCTGAGGGAAGTTTCCCCTGCCAAGGAAGCATCAAGCCGCTGGCCAGTGAGTTGTCAGCAGCAATGAGTGCTATGTGTACGCCAGACAAAACAAGTGTCGTGGCACAAGGCGCGCTTCCCTGAAAAGAGATGGGAGAGCAGGGCATGCGAGGGGCATCCTCGAGCGTGGCGCACCAACGCACGGGACCTGCAGGTGCCGTAACCTGTGTAAAGCTCGCAAGCCCAGTATCTGCCAGCAGTAACATCACCAGCGCTGAGTTGCGTTGCTGGGTCCCAGGTGGCCTTAGCTTGGTAACTCCAAGCAGAATTTCCAGTTCGGGTTTCGCCTGCAATGCGGACGACAACGAGATTCGAACGGTTGAGGCATGCGGCGACCATTGACACGCTTGCCACAGCCTCAGCTGGAAGTACTCAAAAGAGGCGGGCTTCCAACTCTGTTCCACAGGCAAGCAGGCACGGCCTGGGCGGATTATCTGTGCACCTCTGCCGAGAGGGTATTTTTGGTAGGACAAAGTGATCAGCACTTGGCTCGTGCACAAGCGACGGCAAACGCAGTACTGCAGCACGAGGCATAGACCTGACATCATGGATTGATCAAGCAGCACTTGCATCATGCCTTTGCCAGTCACAGACAGCCTGCAGAGTGTTCTCAAATCAGCAGAAAGCCGGGCAGTGGATTGCCGAGTCATGAGGGAGACGGCACACCGCTTGGGAAGATTGGTTGCAACTGCCTTTAAGCGAGCACGGCAGACAAGGACCTGGAAGCGGCCTTGATTTTTACGGTCCTGTCGTATGCTGCGGCTGGGTACGAAGCGGCTGTGGAATTTTTTGAAGACGCAACGTGCGAGACTGTTTGTGCGACAGGATTTTTTGCCAATGCCGTTGGTGTTGGGGTTGTTCAGGTGATGGACGTGCACAAGAAGTACCGATGCGACCACGTCATGAAAAACGCGAATTACGTCAAAAAGATGCTGGGGGGTAACCCTCGGAACTCCTGCTCGCAAAGCCCAAGCGTCACAGCGCGCTTGCGCATCCAATTTTGTTGTGGAGGCGCAGCATCTCCTGCGCCATTACCTGCCGCTGCCAGTGGCGCATTGAGCATTTTTTGAATTTCTGGCCTCCCTCCCGCCCCGCCTATCCCCACTATCTAGGATGTGTGCATAGACTTCCAGCAGGGTACATCCTCATTGAAGGGATTTTGCGAACCCTAGGGTTTACGTACAACCCCTGCCCCGCCCCCGGCCCCCAGTATGAGTCAGCATCGCCTTCTGTCAACAGCCCAACCCTCCCCAAACCACGTAATGTTAAACCTTCCCCATCAATTCCACAAATTCCAGTATACCACAAAGGGAATATGTGATGTTAGGGGGTGGAGGGGGTTGAAATATTAGAGGGAGGGTTTAAAAGCCTTTACATAAAAAATCCACCTTAGTGAAGTTAAGTTATGTCATAAATCATGGGTGGAATATCTAGTTATTAGCGGGGAAGGGTCTTGTTTATCACGTAGGAGTTTAGTAGCTGTGAGCTCAAGCGACCACCAGTGCTGCAAGCGTCGACAGGGCTGCCTCCAGCGCTGTGGTATGTTCGGGCGCCTGGCGATGTCTTGAGGGTTCGAGGAGAAAGGTGTCATTTTCAGGCAGCACTCCGATTGGCCAATCCCATATCCTGAATATTCAGCTAGGGAGAGGTTAGGTGGACCCCCGCCCAGTTCTAGTGACTATATGGGATCATGAGAAATATATTCGTGACCTCTTAAATTCCTAGTATACCACTTTTACAGGGGTGGGGAATCCACCTAAACTGGGTTGCTGTTAAGGAACTTAGTTTAAGTTACTGTATGGGGGAAAGCCTATTATTTACTATATATATATATACCCATCAGGGTAATTTAAGTTCCCCAAAATCGACCAAGTAAAGTGCATTTGCAGCGATTCGTGCTAGCAGCCTTGAAGCCGCTGGCTGTATGAGCTATAGTCCCAACTCCTTAAAGGGGGTTATCTTTTCCAGGGGAAATTAAGGGGTTTAGGGTTTAGGATTCAAGGTTTAGGGTCATAGGGGATTATATAGGGGAGTATAGGGCTTATTAAGGGGGATGCTAGGAGTTCTGTATCATAGCTAAGATATGGATCATACCCACTGGCCTCCCTCCTAGAAACTAGGACTTTCATCAGAACTAGTCTTAAAAGCCTTGCTGTTGAGAAAGGCTTTGGGGCAGGCGGACCTGAACCTGGTAATGTGATTTTGACTGCACCCTGAAAGTTCGGGACCCTCTTATAGTCATAGCTAAAGGGTCCTTATTATGTAGTCCCCCTTATGTAGATAGAATCTTCGGTATATGGGGATCTTACTATAATATACCCAAAGCCATATTCTATCTACTTAAGGGGGCTATAGGTGTTGGGGTAGCTCAAATCTTCCTTTCATGAGCTCTAAGCCTTGCAGGCTGATATTCAAGTTCTAACGACTGTCAACTGGGTTGCTGTTAAGGAACTTAATCTAAACCACTATACTGGGGAAACCCTATTATTTATTGTATATATTATATACCCATTCTGATAACTTGATTTTCATTCCCTAATAAAGCAACCCAGTAGTTCCTTAGCCCTGGATACCACGCCTGAGGCCCCAGATCAGGGACAGCAAATCTGCAACATCCTACTTGGAGGGTCAGAGGGACTGAGTAAGTAGCTTAATAACCGCTATAATCCATATACTAAGCCCCCCAATTATCCCCATTATTAACCTACTGACTAAGTTCACATGACTCTCCAAGTAAGCTAAGAACCCAAGCCCAGTGAGCCAACTTATTGCTAGCATGGTTGGGCCTTGTATACTTCCATGGTAACAAGAACATAAAAAGTGCTCAAAACCAACCCTAAACCCTAACCACAAAATCCTCAACCCTAAACCCAACCCCTCTCTCTTTCTCGCAGACTCGGGTTGTCGGCTGCTGTTCTGGTGAACTCGAAAGCAATCGGTCGTCCTTGGACGTGACCAAGGATGTCAGTTCTTTGTACGGTTCTCCATACTCAAACTCTGCAGGGCTGTGGAACGCTGCTGCGTGAGGCCGTCTACTATCGTCGTGATGGCTTCCTCAGCTTGTTCGGAGTACTGGAGAAGGACATGCGGATGCATCCCCACTCGTGGCACGGCAAAGGCACCGACATTGTCTCCGGAGTTAGACAGACCAATACCGACGTGCACTCCAAAGCTGCGCACACCTTGGTGCGACACAATGACCTTTGCTCCTGAATTGCCTGAGTAACAAGCACCCGGGCTGTTGTGAAGACCATAGGTGAGCTCGGTGACTTTTTCCTTTGGGGGTATAATGACACCCTGCGACCTACCAACCCTGCACCCTAAACCCTAAACCCTAGAAGATGCTGACATGTAATCCACCCGAAGATGGCGCCACCAACATAGCTCCTATATGAGCGATAGTCCAAACTTCTAGTATCCCCCATAGTAGAATAGTCCCCTATAAAATTTATGATCCCTATATAATTCCCCCCCTAGAAAACAGTAGGAAAACCCTACCCTAGAACCCTACACCCTAAACCATACACCCCAAACCCTGATACCTAAATCCTAAACCCTGAACCCTAAACCCCAAATCCTGAAAAAATCTCCCCTCGAGGCCTCGCCCTTGAAGAGAGGAAGCACGGCCACATCCGCAGGCCACCGACGAGGCTGAAGCAGATCCAAGATGGCCCCATGAACGTACCTATGGATATGGGTTTAGGGTTCAGGGTTTAGGGGAGGTATATGGGTTTTTCTCCAAACTATGGACCCCTTTTGGTTATAGATTATTTTAAGGGTGCCAAACCCTCTTTTTGGGAACTGCCCGTATGAGGTATTCACTGGGTTATTCCCCCTTTTGGTTATGAACGTGCCTATGGACTATTTTGGGAACTACCCATATGACGTTTCGGGGTTTTAGATTTCAGATTTATCGTCTTCGGTTGAGGGTTACCTACGGATATGGGATTTTCGAAAAATTGGATCCCTTTTTGGGATTCATATTCGGGGGTATGTACATAAACCCCCTAAACAGCGTTAGTTCTTGGTGGACATACCTGGGGTTAGGTGCCTCCCTACCTCCATGTATAGAATCGCCCGAACCCATGATTTAGGATTTAGGGTCTCGGGTTTAAGGGCTTTAGGGATTCCAGTGTCATCCTTGGCCCCCCCTTCATGTTTCATAGGTGTTCGTACCTAGACAACTTCGACTCCCGCCCGTGGGAAGTGGAGTTTAGCCCTGGCAGCCTTGTGTTATGAGAGCCTCTGAACCGCGCTAAAACCTTCAGAATGGAATCTGTCAAATTATGGGCTAACCCTCACGTGCATTCAAGACGGCAGAGCCTTGATCATGAACCATTTATCCCAAGCCCAACTCTTGAGCAGGCTTCTTCAGTGGGCGTTTCTCTAGATCAATCCTCTAGAATCCCTGATAATCTGACAAGATACCTCCATCATCTCCGCACTCCTCCTTGCATAAAGTCCTCTTTAAGTAGATAGACTACGGCCTTAAGTATATTAATTAAAATAAGATCCCTATATACCCCATATTCTATCTACTTGAGAGGGACTATACCCTAAACCCTAATCCCGAAATCCTAAACCCTAATCCCTAAACCCTATATTATGTCTACTCAAGGGGGATACATCCTAAGGCTCCTGCATTAAGGCAGGATAGTTAAGAGCTGGGCACCCTCACAAAAAAACTCATATCAGGCATATAAATGGGGGAAGCTACCTACCCTGAAACTGTCTTAGACTGAACCCCAAACCCCTAAAACCTAAACCCTAAGCCCTAAACACCTAAACCCCTAAATCCTGAGCCAGGGAGCTGGTCATGAGTGGCCCAGTCCCAGCGTGGGAGGCGAACCCGGCCCTCCATGAGCTGAGGTATTCGGACCTCCAAGTAATGGGGTCTCGCAGGTTTAGACTTTAGGGTTTAGCTCTCCCAAAATTTCGAGCTACCTTTTGGGCTACCTTTTGGGGTAACCTTAATAAGGATTGTCGTATTTCCCAGTCTATATTCTGGTCTGCCGCCTATTTCGGGAAAGTACCATCTATAGGTTTTACAAGAGTAACGTCAGGACCTGATATACAAGGTTTAGGGCTTAGGGTTTACTACTCGGAGGCCTCCTTGACTCAGCAAGCCTGCAGAGTAACAGAGAGTATCGGGCTTATAGTCTTCTTACTTGCCTTTAGGCCCTGAACCCTAAACCCTTCTTGGGTACTTGCCATCCTCACCTCGGAAGCCCTAAACCCTAAACCCTTATAGTCCCCCTTAAGTGGATAGAATATGGCTTTGGGTAACTTATAATAAGATCCGCATATACCCCATATTCTATCTACTTAAGGGGTCGGATTAAAAGTGTTTACCCCAAACCCCTAAAACAGTAGCTTAGGAGGGGGTTTGGGGGTTTCGGATTAGGGTATCAAGGCACGGCTCAAGGTTTAAAGCCTAAACCCCCTGCTAAAACCCCCAAACCCTAAGCCTTTAAGGGAGAGGGTTTAGGGTTCAAGGTGGCTTGAGGGAGATACCTCCAAAACGGCTTAGGGCTTGAGGGTGTTGGGATGGGCGCTTAAGGTTTCAGCTTCTGGAGAGAAGGTTCTCTCACTTACAGCATGCTTTAAGACCAGAGTCTAAAGGGTTCCGAGAATCCAAATGCCTAACGAGAAAGCCCCTAGAGTTTAGGTGCCGGCAGATGTAGGTGAGGCTTTGAGGACAAGCCTACATGACCATTAGGCAATGACACCTGAAGTTCTACGACCATTTATAGTCCCTGGCCCCCTGCGTGCGGAGCTAGTACTAAGATGCCAGAGAAATCGTGTGGGGATTTCTAATCGTTCTCCTAACTCAACAAGCAACACCAAATGAGACGTCGCTTGCAGTATGCTGCTGCCTTCCTCTATTGAAAATTCTTTACCACTGCCACCAAACCCAAAACTACTTTGTTGCTGGGCTGCCACTGAACCCTAAACCCTAAGCCCTAAACCCTTTTAGAGGGCTCAGGGTGCCGGACTGGTTGTTTCCATCGTCAGACTTTAACGTACCACTGTGGTTCCATCTAACTTTCTAATTCCTTTTCCAGTTGATTTTCCATTATACCTCAAAGGGTGGTTCTACATATATATATACAGTTCGGGAGATTCATATTACTCTTAGAGCTATCTAGAATCGATGGACCTTCACGTAGGACTTTCGAGTTAAGGTTCCAAGCATGAGGGCTTCAATTCAAGCCTGAAACCAGTGAGCGAGAAATCCTCCAGAATCCAAGCGTAAAATCTTCCGGGATCAAATAGGACTTTGGGGGTCTCGCAGGAATCAATTTCAGCATTTAAGGGGTTGCAACACGGCAAAGTGAGGGCCACCTTCCTTGACAAACGTACAAGTTTGCACTGTGATGCCACGATTCATTTGCGGTGACGGGACAAGAAGCCAGACAAGAGCCATGCTCAACATGCTTTAAAACAGAATCTAAGCGTAACGTTTAAAACTCTCATCCCAGGTAAACGGCTTTAACGCGAAGCTAGAAAACAAGTGATCGAGCCTCCAAATGAGCATCCTGCATGGGAGCTGTCGCGAAAAATCCTAATACCCCCCTATATGGTAGTTTCCCAAAATAGCGGATTCGAATATACACCCAACGATTAAAGTGCTTATTATGGGGACCCCCACAAAAAGCACCCCTAATTTTGGGGAACCGCCATGCACTCCCCTTTGAGGAGTTTGGACTATAGCTCATCCGGGAGCGGTGGGGTCGAGTGCTGGGAGAATTGAGGCTTGGAGAGTTTGGGCTTTTGCGGTCAGGGAGGTTCTTGGAAAAAGTGTTTGGGGGGCTAGGTTCTATCTAGGGTTTAGGAGAGCCTTCTAAACTCTTTGGGGTTAGGTTTCCAGGGATTTAGGAGATTCTGAGGTGGCCAATGGGTCAGGATCTAAGACCTGTCCCTTCGATTGGTGGATGGGGTATATGAGCATCTTATCAACATACAGGTAAATGCCATATTCTATCTACTTAAGGGGGTCTGTAGGGTTTAGGGTTTAGGGTTGTTTCGGTTGGTGGATGTTCTGCGTTCTTTGCCTTCATAGAGCCTTGGTAGAACACGGTAGCCAACTCAAGACTCTCTCTGGGGAACATCACGCCTGAAGACAAGTCTAAGGATTCCTCCCCTATGGTTTTGGAGATTCC
>CAJNIZ010043416.1:65910-89308 GCA_905231905.1 Symbiodinium pilosum
GGTGGGTGTCCAGGTCACGATCCTCGTAACTGCCCTCGTTTTTGAGGTCTCGGAGGCGCCATTCTCGTACACCATACCATTGGGTGGGGGGAGGCGGGGGGGCTGGCCAGCACTGCACCATATACATATATATATATATATGTCTGTACGTATGTATATCTATATATAAGATGTACCCATACACACATTTTTATGCATACTTAGGCATTTCCATCTCATTTTGTATTTGACTCTCCAGTATCAAGACCTTTAAGGGCCACACCGCTGGCGCAGAGCTGGCCGCCAGCCTTTGCGAAGCAAACTGCAAGTCTTATTGAACTCATGTATACTAAATTATACTAACATGGGAGTAATATAGGGGTTATATAGGGATAATGGAAAGGAAAATGGAAGCTACTGTTGTGGGTTTAGGGGGCTTACATGGGGTTATATGGGGATAATGGAAAAGAAAATGGACACTACTATATAGGGCATAGGGCCTAGTGGCTATGATACTATATGAGCTATAGAATAAACTACTTAAAAGGGGGTTATATAGGGGATTATATACGGAGTCTTATAGGGCTTTTTAATGGGGATACTAGGAGTTTAGACTATGGCTCATGGAAGTACCCTCAAAGAAAGACTATCATTTGGAATGGTCTAGAAGCTCGGAAGCATGGCGGCCGTTTCGCTTCATCAGATAGACCTGTATATCCCCTCGAACTAGAAAGGTCTATTTGATAGTTTCTCAAAGTAGTGGGAGCCCAATACGACCCCAATATACTGTAGTCCTTCTTATAGGGACCCCCAAAATGGTGCCCCTAATTTTGGGAAACCCCCAAGTCTTACTGAACTCATCCAGACTCAGAGTCCCCACGGTAGCTGAAGGATCGGAAGAGGGTTTCATGCTGCAATTATGCGAGGATTTGAAGGGGGCAGCAGTACAAATTGTTCAGGCTTCTAGGTTAGGACAGACTTATGGTTGCAGGGATTGATGAGCATCAAGCAGATATTCAAACACGCATTAGCAAGGCGTGCTGCTCTTGTGGAGTCCTCAAATTCATAGATGCAAAGGCACGATCCCCACTACGCTCTTAAAGCAAACAATTCCTGCTTGAGTGAATCCTGACTGACCGGGGCCAGAGCAACTTCCGCTTCACCACGGCCAGGCTTTGTAGCACGCCCAGTGCATCTTGTCGTAGCGCACGGAGAACTCTCTCATTCTCCGCTTTGGCTCCGGGATCTGATGCGGACGGGTCCGGTGATGCGGCCGGCAAACTGACATCGTCAGGGGCAACGACCGTGGCTGGCGATGAATCAGATTTTTGGGGGCTCCCTGAGGGACTGCAGGTTGCTGTGTTCTGTCCTTCTACGCCGGGTGGGTCGCATTGGAGCTGGGCTTGGCTGGTTGCTGAAGCCATTCTACTGGAAGGTGTCTTCTCAGCATCAGGTACTCCGCCTTCTGCAGCTTCACTTGCAGCTGCGGGCACCGCCGAATCAGTCCTCCTGTGACAGATCTTCGAGCTGCTTGGACAGGCGGAGCTTGCCATCTCCTCAGCGCCTACCGCCGCTGTGGTCGCAAGCTCTTGTTCTGAGCTCATCTGCGCATTCGCAGCACTAAGCTCGTCTGACATGTCAGCCGGCAGCTCTGGTTGTCGAAGATCTTGCTCTTCGCTTCTCCTACAGAAGTCACGAATCATGAGATGCCGACTATTAGGATTCATAGGGTCAGGTTTCGAACTACATGCGAGACCTGACATGACATGAAGAATGGAAACCACTTCAGCGCACTTGTCCTTCATCATGCAGTGTCAACACCAGTCTGCTTTTTGTAGCAACACGTCTGACCACAATTGAAGTGGGCGCAGCCCCCTCGAGCCAAGATGATGGTGGGTTAAAGCCTTTTGGACAACAAGCGAGTAGATCTCAAGTGTATGCTGTCCAAGTCATCAAGGAGAACACACAACGTGGCACTCACAATTCGTCCCCAAATCTTTTCAACACCGTAAAACGTTCAATGCGCTTAACCGTGAAGTCCCGGACAATGCGAGCAAACACCACGGCTCCCCCGGCTGAATTGCGGAGCTCATAGAATCGCAGCAGGTACTAAACCGTGCGGCCTACTTACCGGGATGCTTTGTTTTCGGCCTTGCCGCAATGCTGAGCATTCGCCATGCCTGAATCCCGGATCCTCTTGGCATGCTTGCTTGGTATGGCGTGTGTCCTCAAAGTCGCCAGTTGCTTCTCCAAGTGAGCGCAGCTCCTTGGCATCAACAACCAGGTCCGAGGACAAGCTCTGAGCTTTGGCAGTCAATTGAAAATGTTGGTTGGATCACATAGTCACTCTATGCTATGCTTTGGTCAGCCCTGCAAAAAACAAACCTGGCACTGCCTTCTGCAGCAGTCTTTTTTACATATCTGCATCCGGATACTCCGTGAATCCTAATACTTGTTCACAAGCTGAGACTCTGCAGAAGTGCTACGAACTGGCGCGCATCAAACTCCAGCTGTCGCCGCAGATCATCGTTGTCTGCAGAAACCTTGGCCACCTTGGCATGGCGCAGGGCAGCAAAGAATTGCGCAAGGATGCTGGTGTGGTCTAACGTAATTCTAGATAATAATGGTGTTGGGTCCTTGCGCCTCGACTGCTGCATCATGGCGAGTTGGCCGGCGTTGATGTGCTACAAATCTTCATTGGCTAGCTTCGCTTCGCAACATCTGGGCGTCGTACTCTGTGCAATACTCAGTACGCCATTCCTTCTCCCTGCTCCCCCTTAACTGTTCCAACTTTCCCGAAGTTGTGCGGCCCCGAGGCCTGTTCGGTGGCTTCTTGCTTGTGCGTCTGGACGGTGGCAAGCTGATCTCTTGCGGCACTCGCTCGAGATAGGCTCCTTAAATCACCATTCTGGTCACTGAAACTCGCGCCGCCCTTCTAAACCTGGCATCTGCGGAGAACAAATGCAGCATGGACTTCCTCGCCAAGGGATAGCATCCCACCACCAGACATCTGCAGTAAAGCCCAGGACAAGCGCCAAGTGTCGCTTCGATGTCGCGCCTTCTTCGGATGTCGGTCTCCCGGATCTCCTCGCAGGATAAGTCATAAGCTCCCGGAACCTGTCGAGCCCATGTAACTTTGTCATGAATATGTTCATATCCCGCCTGCCTTGTCTGCTGTGTAGCTAGTTCTTGGTCTGGGCCCAAACTCCAAAACGCCTGGAACCCTAGCCGCCGTCGCCTCCAGGTAGCGCTGGAAGGCTTTGGTTAAAGTCCGCAGCTCCTCTCAGACTGATTACGAAGCAGGGGGGAGATTTAAGGGGATGAGCCATTGTCTTGTTTTTGATGATTTTCCGAGGTTCGTTGTGGGCAAATCCTAGGCCTATCTTTGCATGGTGCTTGAAGGACATCTGCTGCCGCGCCCTTCTGCTGTTTTATTTAAACAGGTGAGGGCTGCAGATTAGAGATAGCCAGTTGAGCATGCGGGAGTCCTCCTAGTCCCCGGTGTAGCTTGTCTGCTTGCATAAGTTGCAGCAAGAGACCAGCAAATAGCGTTGGCAGCCAGCACAAGTTCCACAACGTGATAACCAGGCAATCACCAGCTTTGCTCCCCTAGAGGCCCCAGAGACCAAACAGGAGCCCTAACATTCCCCAACCCTGGCTTCCTTGAAGCCTAATTCTAACTGCTTCTCCCAGAAGATTTAGTCCCCCCTTAAGTAGATAGAATATGGGTTTTGGGTATAGTATAATAAGATCCCCATATACCCCATATTCTATCTGCCTAAGGGGGACTATAGCCCTAACCTCCATGAAGCCTCAGCCCAGCTCAGTCCTCCCAGGACTTCCACTCCACTGCTGTTTTCATCAGCTGCAAGGCTCGTGCAGACCTCAAGGCACGGGGCACTTGCTGGTGTATGGGTAAGAAGGGTAAGGGGGTGTAGCTGTAGCAACGTCTAGTGCTTGGATACGGTTTTGCTAGAGTTTCCACTGCTTCTCGGCGGCATTGGTTTCGATTACCTAGAAACCCAGCCCTAGCATCCATAGCCAGCCGAACTTGAAAAACAAAGCTGATGATTCAAAGAGTTGCAGCCGTGATAAGGAGGGATAACTCAAAGTCACAACGATTGCAAAATCACTCCGCCCTACTTCTTGGGAATTAGCAAGTTCGCAGTGGGCGGAGTCCAGGAACTGCTGAGGCTGCAGCAACTGCTACATCTTCTTTTGGGAGGAGCAAAGCCAGGCCACTACTTAGCATCCCACTCTCAAAGCCCCTTTAATGGTTAGTAGGGAATTAGTGAATACAATCCCTATGTAACCCCCGTAGAATATTTTCCCTTATTCCCAGTAAATTCTCCCAATAAATTCCGCGGAACAGCTCATACATTACATGCCATCTGGCCTCTCCTGCAGCTGTCGTGCTCGGCTCTCCTGACGTAACGGGTCTTGTGTGGTAAAGTTGGTCTGGGGCACAACATGGTACAACTCCCTGGGTTGACATGAGCTATAGCCTAAACTCCTAGTATCCCCCTTAATAACCCCTATAGTAGTCCCCCATATAACCCCCTTTAAGGAGTTTAGACTATAGCTCACATGAGGTGCCCCAAAGTTGGGGCTAGTTTTTTTTTTCTCGGCCATTTCTCATGGCTCCAAGCTTTCAGCGGTGTGAGGGGACCGTTCAGTTGGAGGAGTGGACAAGCGAGAAGAATGCTTCAGGAGAATCCTTCCGTGATTGTTTCGTTTATGACAAGTGCTGGCTTCTTATTCTTCTGATGCTACTAAGTCGAAGCACTGCTCTACTGCTACTGCATGCTACTGCTGTTGCAACCCCAAATCCATGCCCTACCAAATTCCGAAACCACGACTTTACAACCTTCCTGCCTCAAATTAAACGCCTGAAACCTTTGTTGAGCGCAAGTTGATCTCCTCAAGCTGGTGGCTGAGGCTGGCGAGGGAACTACGACTTGACATGGCCATGGCGCTAAGTTTTAAAAAAGGGTAATGAAATCCCAACATGGAAAGGTATTGTATCAACCTCGGTCAGCATTGCTGAAATCTCACTAATGCTTGCGTGCTAGGCAGAAACAATAATATGATAAGCGACGGTCACCGGCATCATATCTCCGTTCATGATTCATCGTCAAGGCTGTTGCTCTTCTAGTTCTTCTGCCTCAGAGTTGCAACCGTATGCGCTGCCACACCATGTGCCACAGGCGCCTGTGACGAAAGTGGCTGCCTTGGGCCAGAAAAGGTGGACACGCACTGTACGTCTGCAGTTGCACTCAAACGCAGGAGGCTAGCAAGCTGGAAGTCCACATCTTTTCCACACTTGGGAAACGTTGGCAAGGAGCAACTTTGGCTCGCACATATCATGCGGGCACCATGGGCCCTAGGCCTACATCAGCAAGTTTTGATCCCTTCGCAACTGGCGCAGCTGGACATGCTGTAGCTGATGAAGTAAACGAAGTGTGGCATCTGATGACCTGTGCGCCAAACAGCTTTGATGTGCCTTGCAATCGCAGGTTCTGCGAACTTTGAGAGATGCGAAGCATCAGGAGGCCTTGCAGCAGCACATTCTGCAGTTTCAGCCAAAGAGGTCGCATCTGGCTCAACATGGCAAAGCCTCGGAGTATTACTGTGCTGCGGACACAGCTGACCAACTGCAGGCTAGGTTGTGAAGTGCTGGGGCTTGCTTGGGCTGCAGCTGCGCGCTTGTCAGAATGAGCAGAGCGTGCTTCCAGTTGCCACAGGCAGAAATGCCTGCATCCGGCATGAACGTACTCGTCATAGCACCATACATATCCTTTTTAAGGTTACGCTTGGGATGAGGGTAGGTGGGCAGGTAGCAGCCACACCTGTATCTCTTTAACAGCATTCAGCCACTCGCACAGCTCTGGCTCATGTAGAACCCTCCCGTCAGCGCCTGAGTGCCATATGGCCTGATGCAAGGAAAGGCCCTTGAGTTGTCCAAATCGAAGTAGGTGGAGGCTGCTTGCCTTTGCGTGCAAAGAGTTTGACTGAGGATAGGGCCTTGGTTGTTGACTCTCTGCATGGATTGTGCATTTGAATGCAGCCTAGCCAAAGCGCTTCTGCTGGAATCTGGGTGGACTCCGCTAGCGGGTAATGGCTGAAGCGAAACTGTTTTCAAGGCGTACCCGCAAATAATTAACTGAGTTATAGCTCCTCAATGAAAAGATCTACAGCAATTGAGGCATGGTGAAATATTGCTTTGTCTGACGAACTGAAAACAAACAAGCCGGTGAATTGCACGCGACATCCTCGCAATCAAAACGATAGCGAGGCGGGGGGGGCCGCAGCGACGACGGCAGCGTAGTGGTAGGACGACAGAGAGCACTGAAAGAGCAGTAGCAGCAGCGACAGCAGCAGCGCCATCAGTACATGACTGCGAAGCCAGCCAAACGAGTAATGATAGCGCTAATGACCCGAATGACACTGCTAGAAGGAAAAACAACGACAATAGCACAACACATGGTAATTACTACCAAAAACTTCCATTAGCATGAGAGCGCGGCTTTAAGCCAAGAAGCCCAGGGCTGCCCCCTGCGAGCTACAGCCAGCGCATGTGCGAGATGGGATGTGTCCTAAACTGAGTTAGAAGGGGAATTGGGAGGTTTCCAAAAATTAGGGTTACCTTCTTGGGGGTCCCAATGAGAAGGGTTCTAGTTTTTTGGGATCTATATTGGGCTCCCCCTAGTAAATCAAATGGAATCAAATGGAAGCCCGCTCTATAAAAACAAAGGTTCATGTAGGAACTAAGGGGATCGGCAGGCCCCGACCCCCAAACCTAGGGTCCCATCATAATCACATGAGAATGATTGGGTCGTAATTTCCAGGGCCGGGGTTACCGAAAATCTCTCATTATTCATTATTCGAAGGAAGGTGTAGGGCTCTGCTATCCACAGGACTATTCTGTGGTCTCTCTCACTAAGGCTCCCGTATGCAGGTCAGATTTCTCAGGACCTGTGGTCAAAGAGCCCCGAACCGGGAAACATTCATACCTTCGCACGAATCTTTTGACTGGTTGCTGCTTGGGGATATGGATTGTTTTTGTTTGTTGGGGTTTTGATATGATGACAATCAAGAACCCCTGTTGAAAACAGGATGAAAAGCAGATCCAGCTTCCAGGCGCAGCATCTGGAAACGGAGGGAGACCAGCAACTCCTCAGCCTCGTGGACCTATCGCAGTGGGGCTCTAAAGTGGCGAGTTTCTCCTCAGGAAAGATATAACTCCAAGAAGGGGCGATTATTGCTCACATGACGCCCGCCCTGCTAGAATCGTCAACATT
Organism: Symbiodinium pilosum; assembly: GCA_905231905.1. Lineage (NCBI taxonomy): Eukaryota > Dinophyceae > Suessiales > Symbiodiniaceae > Symbiodinium > Symbiodinium pilosum. Next base: position 73,191 of record CAJNIZ010043416.1, read on the forward strand.
CTCGTTCCCGCTCTGGTGTTGTGACTTTGTTTCAGCGCGAACAGCTGCCTTGTACTATTTGTTCTTCAGCTTTCCAGCACAACAACATATTGGGGTAATATAGGCAATATAGGGGCAACATAGGGATAATGGAACATAAAATGGAAACTACTATCATGGGTTATATGGGGATTATAGGGTATATATTGGGGTTGTATATGGATAATGGAAAATACAATGGAAACTACTATAGCTGTGACCCGGCCTTTCCAGTGGAAGCCAGTGCAGCCAAAGCCGCCATGTAGGTCTCCGGCAGCAGATCTGCTTCACTTCTGTGCTGCATCAGCCTGACAGCGTCGCAAGTCAAGGCACCTTCTATATTGGGGTTTTATTGGGGTTGTATTGGGGTTATAATGGGGTTGTATTGGTTTTATATGGGGATAATGGAAAACAAAATGGAAACGATAGTATATTGTGGGGAAAGGTTCATAGTTCTGAATCACTGCCATTGTGCCTGTCTGGCGCAAATGATTAAGATCGCCTTGTGGCAAGATTGCAGATTCTGACATGTCTCTGCCAGAATTGCAATTTTGGCATACAGCATTATCAACTACTTGGACTCGCAGAAAACCTGCTCTCATGGCGTCTGGAGTTTGGCTTGGCATAGGTCTACACTACGCGCTACACAACAACTGCAGCACCCTAAGCTAAGCAAATCCAAAGTAAACGCATGGACCCTACATGTAATTTCACTTACAACTTCATGATTCTTGAAGCAGACCCCTATGCCCAGGCCTTAGCCAAGCAAGGGCTAGCTGCCATTTGGCTGCCTCTGCCTGACCCATACTCAGCAGCTCTCAAAAGAATTGCAGCGTTGATAGTGAAGAAGGGACAGGATAAAATATCCAAGCAACCAAAATCCAAAGTGACCCCCCGTATGAACCCTAAACCCTAAGCCCTATATTAACCTCAGCATAGCTCCTAATATGACCCCAGCCGCCGCTAGCGCCAAGATGAAGGTTGTTGTTCCAGCGTTTTGGTGAAGTCTCCTGGTCCTTGCAAGAGATGAGAAGGGTTCAGGGTTACTGGGGATTAGCAGGGAATAAGGGAACAGTCTTCTAGGGTTTAGGGGTAGCCCTGCACCAGTCCCGAACAAATTTGGGTGGCTTTCTTGGGAAATTCTTGGGGCGTTTGACATTTGATGGTAAGGTTGACCAGGGTTGAAAGGTATTCTATCTTGGCGAAACTTCCGCAAAGAAAATTCTGAGCAATATCACCAACACATGTAATGGGACCTTGGAACAATAGTGTTACAGATTTGGTAAATTCTGAACCCACCTCAGTTGCATATCTTGCCCGGACTGAATCCAACTCTTTTCCATGTGCTAACCAAGCTTGACTCTATGAGATTTCTGAAGGGTTCACGCGCAGTTAAGGCGGGCTTAAAATAGCTGAATGTAATCTTGAACGCAGGCCAATTTGAAACAACGCCCCATCATGGGTGGCAGCAGGAACTTGTATAAGTTTAGACTAATCAGTAACCAAGAGTAGGAACATGAAGTGCACCTCAATGTTGGACGTCTATCAGAAATCGTTAAAGAGAAGCTTCACCTGCGCTAGAGAAGGCTTTTGTCGCAAGAATATGAGAAACCACAAGCTCAAAGCCTGAGCTTGAAAACCCAAACCTCAGAAAGATAATCCCAAAAAACATAGTCCCCCTCAAGTAGCTAGAATATGGAGTATAAGGGAATCTTAGCATGACTCTGGGAATTTCATATTCTATCTACTTACAAGGGGGGCCCTGAAGCCGTAAGCATAACCTTTGCAGCCCACACTCAGGCTCCGCCCCTCAACTGCTGGAAGTTAGGTAGTGGTATAGTAGCAGTATAAGAGCAGTCACTATTACTAAGTGGGGGATTCACCAAAGCTAGAAGCATCAAAACAAGTCCCAAACTCATCACCGAACTCTGCCAATTAGGTTAATCCAAAAGCGTTCGGTCTGACCAACAGCAACCATAGTATGCAGAAGTCTCCCTGATAAGAACAGATGTTTAAAAACCGGTTGCCTTCGTAGCTACTCGGAACGAATCCAACAACTGCTACAGTAATAGACAGCAGCTTGGGAGTCAGCACATCAGCCAGCATCTGCAGACCCCGCTGCCACTGGTGCTGCGTCGCCACACCTGTGACAGGTGGCCAAAGGAAGGGACTAAGAGGTGACAGCAGCTTGCGTAGTTTACATTTAGGGTACTCAGGTTTTGACGTTGTCGGAATTGAATAGCGTTATCCATTGCTTTTCATGACTCCAAGGCCGAAGTTTCGGGTCTGGTCTTGTGGCTAAAAGTGATCTCCGTAGCCTTGATTCAGGTAGGCTTTCATGCTATCCTAGCTTTTCTGGAGGCGTTAGCTTTTTGCCTCTGCTGTCCTCAAGCTCCAGGAGGAGCTCGCCACACAGCCCTGATGGCCAAGAAACTTGTACAGACCGGAAAGTGAATATCCTTTGGATTCCACCCTAGGCACCAACCTATGTCCGCACACCAAATTGCCGAGTTTGCGTGGATCGCATCAAAACTGAAGGGAAGTTACGTACCCCAAAGGGTGACTATCTTCGCCCCTTCAGACCTGAAAGTCTAAACTGTGAAGATGAAGCTGAAGAGTCTCCTTGGGGTAGTATAGAGATAATGGAAAAGAAATGGAAACTGCTATATAACATATTTCTGAAAATCCCCCTCGCCTGACAAAGCGCTTGGCAGTGTTTGTTCATCGACTGGCAGGCGGAGCGGCTGCAGAGCCCGCACGATCTCAGATGAACTTTCCCAGTCACCTGGGTTTTGCACTCTGTTGCTGGAAGCTGCCCCTGGACAACTTCTACACCTCATGCTCCAGCACATCTGACTCATCTGACCATGCCGCAGCAGAAGTGGCGTGAAAGCTACCGGGCCATGGTAAGCTCATGGCCTGTTTTGGCCGCTCCGTAGGCTGCCATGTTGTGAATGTCCGTGTCTAGCGTAATGTACTTGGCACGCGCCAAATCAAGGACCTGTGGGATATGTATGGGTATGTCGCATGTTGCGCGGATTTGTACCGAGTATGACACCATGCACTTGTAGCCTGTACCGAAGCTGGCCAGCTGTGTGATGAGCTGCAGGCTGATGTCAGCTGTCCCAAGGTGACCAAGTTCACCTGTTGTACGGGTCGCGTGTTTATGTAAGCTTGTCCGACCGCTTGTGATGGAACAGACAAACTTGCTGCCTTGAGGTGGTGCTGCTGATTGATCTCCAGCAAATGTCCGGCGTCCTGAGATGCTTTTGGAAGGGGAGATTCTCATGCAGGAGATTAGATGTCCAAACGAGCAACTCTTGTGGGAAAGCTCCAGCATCTGGCCAAGTCTCTTGCCAGAGCTGGGCATCACGTAGGGGCCTTGCTAGCAGGCTTGTCGCCACAATGTTCGGATAAAGCCCGTGGCGCAGGCAAAGTGCTAAGATGAACCTTGGCAGGGCACTTCGAAGTGGCTAGTGGCAGAAGCGCGCAAGACTTGATTCCCGAAGGGCCGAGGCGGAGACAATGAGATCCTCCAGCTGCTGGAATCTGATCTTGCCGCGCTGGCCCACATGCTGAAATCTGGCCGCAAGGATCGATAATTGAAGGCATCAATCCACATCAGCGATCCTGTTTGGGCTGTTGGGGTTAGTCACTGCGATGTCAAGGACGGCTGTTGCTGCAGGAGCTTTGCCGCATCCAGTCCTAGTAATAGTAAGGATATGGACGGTCCAAGACCTGTGCTACACCCCAGCGTGTTCCTTCGCGCTCTTGAGTACACATGCTCGTGTCACATGTTTTTGACCTACAGCGCTGCCTAAACAGCGGGAATAACAGGCAACATAGTTTTCACATGAATTGGTCTGCCTTCCCAGCTGGTGGCTGCGGCTGTTATCATCTTTCGATGCAGCTGAACGGCCCCCGTGCAAAGCCTGGAACCGAGATTCTGGTCATGGCTTTCATTCTTCGTGTCTTTGCGAGTTGATCCTGTACTTATCATAATAACCCGATGGCGGTGGGGTGGAGAATGACTTTTTAAACAGCTCATACATGGAGTCAAGTTGCGCGGCGGCACGCTCCCAAAGGCTTGCTTCCCAGAAGGCTCCTGTCGTGTCCCCAGCACATGGTTGCAACGACTTGAAGCCCATAGTTCATGCCAACCAGAGAGTTTCCTGCCAGGGACCCTTTGATGATGGCATTGATCTCCACGCTGTTGCCAGACATGGCTTGAAGTAATCGGGTAGCATGCTTCCAGAGTTGAAGGGTCTCAAGACCTGCTGCCACAGCTCCATAACCTTGGGATCAAGGGGCTGGTGCCTGGAGTCACATGTCTGTGAACCCTAACCCTATGAACCCTAGACCCTACCTACTTACTTCACCTGACCTGCGAAGCAGGGCTGCCTCCAACAACTAGAGACAGGCATGCAATTCATTTCGCTGGGGCCTTGGGCAAATCAGCGAGAGTAGCCTTTTGGCGTGCTCGCAAGCCTTGCCCACGCCATTGATTGCAGCAAGCTGTGCGACAGCTGCCAGAATTTAGTTGCGGTGGCATGCATCATGGTGTTGAAGGTTGCAGCCTCGGCTGCTTGCTGAAGCGCAAGCTGCAAGAGAAAAGCGGACGCTGTAATCGCTGCCAAGAGACGTCTGCGGAAAGGGCCTCCAGATTGCGGAAGTTAGCCAAAGCACGAGGCCACAGCACAGCACGACCTGATAGAGCATGCAGGAGGCACATGGATAGCTTTGCAGTAAGTCCATGGGCACATGCAAACAATGGACTTGTGGATGTTTGGGGCTTTACAGTGCTCTGTACACCATGTGAACAAAGCTGGCCCAAGAGTCTTGCAAGACCTACTTTCTGCTTGGGCACCGAGGGTGTCCAGAACACTGTTGAAGTGTGCCTTGGCTGTCACACGTGAGCAGCATGTTAGGGAATCCGCCTGCAGTACTTGGCACAAACACATGCTCAGGCACTACAGCCCCACCAATGGACCAAACTATGCCAACCCCAGGGAGCTAAGAGCCTGCTGCGAGGTACGATGTTGAGGATGCAGCCGCTTTGCAGCAGCCGCTTCAGGAGATGTTGGGCCACCCTCCAGCTTGAAGGTTCATGCGCAGCAACGGCCGAGCAAATCGCGGCATTGAGGGCCCCAAAGTCCCAAATTCTCCTGACAGGGCTCTGCAACTGCCATCCTTCTGGCTTCTTTCTCGGCCCGGGCTTTCGCTTCCTGGCCTGCCGTTGTGGAGCAGAAGCACCGCCTTCTGCCAAGCGGAGCCAGCTGCTTGACCTTTTACGATGTCAAAGCCTTCTGCTCATGATTGCACTGCAAAAGCTTAGCCAACCACAATGGGGTTTAGAGGTATGTTTCAGGCAGCGCATAGAGCCGATACCTCGCGAACGAATCTTCAGGTTTTCCATCACCCAATGAACAAAACGCTACAGAAAAAGCCCTGCCTTATTTAACATGAAAAAACTCTATACGGGCCGAATGCGAAGCAGGCCTCCGAACAGTCCAAACAAACATGCCAATCCTACACGGCCCGTGTAGTATTTGTACAAATACCCTAAACCACAAAACATTATGAACCCTTAGCTCTGGCCTTGTATCCCCAAAACAGGATTCTTCTAGGGGCCCAGTAGCAGGAGCCCACTTCCGCCCCCACGGAAGCGCCCTGCGCCTGAAGCCCTGCCGTCCGAAGGCTGCATAGAACCTGGGTACTGTAGAAGCCTAAGCAGTTACGAATATCAGTTTCAAGTGTCTCTGAGATGCGCCACCATGATCATAGGAGGAATCATGTTGATCTGTTGGTAATGATTTAGGCCCCTGCATTAGGATTTTCCGCCTGGCGTCCTACAAGCTCTATGAGTCAGGCTTGGGGTTTCAGGGCGTGAGGGACGATTTGATGATTTTGGGAGTGATGCGCACAGCTAACAATAACCACGGTGTTCGCAGTAGTAGCTGTATTTCAACGAAGAAGAGTAGCAACACCAAAGGCACAACAGCAACGAGGGAAACCAAGTAGCCATCTGGGACCACTGCCATTGTATGCCACGGCTGAGGGCGCTGGCCACAGCATTGAAGCTGACAGTGTTCGCCTGCAGCCTGTGGATGCTGATCCTGAAAAACCTGTTTTGAGTGGGGTTGCCCTTAAGCAAACATTTGCGGTTCAGGATTGCCAAAGGAATATTTTGGAAATCTGCCGCTGTACCGGACCTCCTTCTCATTGTTACATATTCGCTGCTGTCTAATTACCAATATGTACGTACGTATGTACCTACATACGTACCTACAAACACCGATGCGCATACACACACACACACATACACACATACACACATACACACACACATACATACATACATACATACATACCTACCTACCTACATACATACATACATACATATTTACTTACTTACTTACTTACTTACATACCTACATACATACTTACTTACATTATACCTACACGCATACATGCATGCACACACCTACACCTGCATATGTCTAATATCAATATGTACGTGTATGTGTATATGCATACGTGCGTGTGCTCGTGCAATGCCGTACCAACTAACCTGCTACGACAGATCTATCAAGCTCACGATATGAACCTATAAGATCTATAAGTATAACACGCCTTGTGGCAACAAACATGAGAATACGACGTATGCTGTATACGGCCCCCTTTGAATTCAGGTTCACATTTCAGGTGCTTTGGGGGGTGACGCTAGCATTGAATGCATCATCCGTTCTACAGGCGAGGTTTTGCATGACACCAATTAAATCTTTCAAAAGCAGTACGCCTGTGCAGTGAGACTTTTTGATTGTATAGCCGGTGGCAGTGCATGTTCATCACGAGCCCACTGCCTGGCCCTTCGAATCTCCAGGAGAATCTCCAGAATCTCCCGCCACTGCTGCTCCGAGAGCCAACCCGCTCGCGAGGTGTACCAGGCCAAGCCCTCCAAGGAAATTTGCCACTCTACTTTGTGTTTTGGGCTCAAGGGGTCAGGTCGAAGGTTGGGGTTGGATGCCGCAACGCGCTTATGATGGGACATTGTCGGACAGAACCAGGCTTGTTCCAGGTCGTAGAGCTCATGGCTTGTGTGAGTTTTTCAATGAACGTGTACAAAAAAGTTCAGCAAAAATCTTTGGGGCAACATAATTGCCACCAGAGGCATTTGTTCAGGCGACATTCAGGTGGACAGGGATGTGCAGACCTGCCTTGCCATCTGCAGAGTGTGATGGGCAGCGGCAGCTGCTGGCTTCTGGCCGCTGGACTGAGCTGCAGCGGGCGGCTGCAGGCATGCGAACCCCTAGCGCCGGAGAACCCTGCTTTGCGCGGCAGCGGAAACAATAGCGACGTGTGCATGCGGAGTGCGCAGGTGGCGCTTATGAGAGACTGAGGTTTCTGGAGCACAGCCCCTCCGAGCTTCCAAGCGAGCCTGAGGTTAGGCTCGATATGGCTCCCTCAAGATCCCATTTCTGAACATGCGAGAACGGTCTTCCAAGGTGCAGTGCAGATTTTCGGGTATCTCCATCCTGTGCAAAGCTAGTGTCAGTCAGCAGCCCAAGCCCCAATGGAGCTCATAGACGCCGAAGTAGATGGCAAGCATTAGGCCTCAGTGATGTCAGAAAGGTCACTGGCACAAGCACTTCTGCGGCCCAGAAAATGCTTGAAGAAAGTAACCTTTGCACCTGCACATCTTCGCATCCAGACATAGGGTTTGCCAGTAGGGTTTCATACGGCTTTGGGCAGCCAGCTTCATCCAGCTGCCCTGTGAATTCCGACAGGGTTTAAAACCGAAAGACTGCAAACTGCTCCTAGCCGGCCTGCGTCCACTCCATCCCGACTGCCGTTCACTTTCATGCAGATGCAACCGACAGCCTGTTGCGAAAGAGGGACCAGCTACACTCTCAGGCTCAAGGGGTTGCTCATATGCGGCGCCACAATGTACAAGCTATCTGGCATGCATAGCCGGCCACAATTCTTGGTAAGTTCGGCTGACATGCATCTACTACAGGAGCCGTTGCGAATTAGCTAAAGACTCTCCCCAGCAAGGATCTTCAGCACTAGCGTGAGTAAACTGATGTACAAGCATAACCATCAGCATTTGCCCACACGGTCAACTCTATTTTAGCAGGGATGTAGGTTTTCGCTAGCCTGCTTTCTCCCACAGCAATCATGTACAATATTCGGGGGCCCTAGGCGTACATTGCAGAAGCCAGCTCGCATATGTTTTCACTTTATCTTACTCATAACACGAGAGGCGCAATAAGCTGTACGCTCAGTATGACGAGTAGAGACAACTGGAAGCATCCCCACCCCAAGACTCCAGGCATCCTCAAAGCAAGGAGGACGAACCGCAAGTCGCCGGGGCTTGTAGCACAATCGCCAAAGCACTGATGGTGGATCTTTTCTGTGTGTCATGACACGCACAGGCCTATAGCCTTACTGCTTGAACATGTGCATATCAAAGCACGGAATGGCATCGCTGGAGGCTTGTTAAATGATCTTGCAGACACAGAGACACGGCACCCTGCCTCACTGAAAGGGGCGTTGGATGGGTTGAATGCCTCCACTTCTCCCAGAACCTCCTGCGCTTGACCAATGTGCATCGACCCTGGCCTATTTACATCAGCTTGGACAAATGCCAATGAACACCTCTTGTATGCCCCTTCCTTCTATTCTTTCTAACGAACCTGCTGATCGTAGGAGTGCCAAGTGCTACTCCCACACCGCCCGCTCGTATTCCTGTTGGTCCTCCTGCTGCTGTTATTTTACTCTTTCCACTCCCAACTCTCCGAGTCGTCTGGCATCAAAAGCCCTAAAACTGTCTCCTGCATCTCGTCAGTCAGAAGGAGGGCAAAGTCTTCGTACACGCCGTCGCAGTAAATGCGAGTCTGTGATGGCATGTCTTCATCATGCATGGGACACTCCTGTGAGCTCAACCGGGGTTTATTACCCATGCTAAGCGCTTCTGACGTGACTGCGCCAAGCAAAAACAAATTGACTATATCACTATATGCGTATATGAGCAAGCACTGGCTAGTCTCTGTGCTCTTAAGCAAGGCACGTATCTTCAGCTTACGGAATAATTCCTCGAGAAGGAAGATGACAGAAGAGGCGGCCTATGTGTGCTGGCATTGGGCTGGGCATCCCCGTCTGCACCTAAATACATCTCCGTTGCGAGGACATCACAACGGGACCGCACTTCCAGAACTTGCGAGTCCTCGACATCAAGTATTTACAATTTCAGTGCTCGAATTATTAAGTACTTTTGAAGTATGATTTCTTAACCCTTGACCCCAAAGCCTTTCAACCCCCTTTCCGGCAACCCTCTTCACTTGTATTCCGAGACCTCTCCATGCTCACCACAGCGCAGGCAGTACCGGGAATGCCTTTCAGCACGCAAAATGCATGCCTCCAGGAATTCTTAGGATCACTTAAGCTAGCAGTGGATTCAAGGGCTTTTGACCCTGTTGCAGATCATAAGCAATGGAGCCATTGCCACGTGCAATTGCAACCAGAAAATGCCAGTTTCCTTGAAGGTGGAATGATCACATGGACCTGATGTCCGTGTGTATCCTTGGGCTTCTCGGGCACTGCCATGGGTCTGAGAGTTGAACTGGCTGGGCGTGCAATGAAGAATAAAGTGCAATGAAGAAATCGGCAGCCCGCATTCAAGAACTTTCAGGTGGGCAGGTAGAGGCACCGGATGTCTACCGATTGCAGTGAAGCACTTCGCAAGATTAGAACCCCGTTTTACACCTCCCAAATTTACGACCCATAATTGAAGAAGGTCTAGAGTCCAAATTTGGCAGGTCTTGGACTTCAGAATCTATCAAGTCAGGGCCCAGAGCCGGGGGCACCTGTCTGGATCGCGGCCTAAACGACCAAAGAACCTGCCATCTCCATCGACAATGTCCATCTCCATCCCTTAGAAGTAATGGGGCGGCAAGCCGCAGGTCAAACTTGAGAATCTCATCTTGCAAGAGTCCCGGGGGAGGCTGACATAAAAGTCACAGGAGGCGAAGGGAGCATTTTTCTCAAGTGCCTCGATACTTTGCGGACCAAGTTCTGAAAGGAAATTGGCATATCGATGGAACAAGAAGGCTGTTGACGGCCCTGGAAAGTGCAAAAGCTTGAGAGTACTCATTGTATCAGGAGACGACGAAGCAACGGCAACAGCAGAAAGTGATGAGACTAGGAAAGCTTGTCAAGCTTTGCGGCTCGTAACAATGAGGGATGCTTATCAACATTTCTTTCGACCCTGTCATCCACTCTGGGAGCACCTAATCTAACCATAACCGTCATCAACAAGCCTATCAGACATGGACGGCAAGCCATGAGCCTAAGTGCCCTGCCATCAGTTCCTCGAACTAGATAACCTGCCAAACTTCCCGGTACAACTTTCTGCATTTTGACATTGCGCCTCGAGCTATAGACACAGGCGCCGTATCATGATACTAGACTGAGAACAGATTTGGCTTCGGCACCGGCCTGTGGAAAGAATTTGTGGCTCCTCTGCTGCAGAGACATCGCCACTCCTGCAACGTGCTGCCCCTCTGCACTGGTCAGCGTGGTCTTCCAAGAGACAGCCGTCAAGGCCAAAATTGCTACCCACTGCTTATGCGTCCACACGTCAATATGAGGAACCCCCATGTCCACCTGGAACCTGCTAAGGACCCTTACATAGCTCCGGTAAAGACTGATACCCCAAGCTGCTGACTGATAAGTCAGAACTGCCGGACTGTAGCCCAAAATTGAGGTCTTTCTGCCCTTTATCTGCAGATCTTGCTCCACCTTCGCATCTCAGGCGGCAACCTGGGAAAGAAAGCAGGGTGTAGCTGTGAGTTTGGAGAATTGAGCAGGCTGCCCGGACTCTATGACAATGCTGCAAGTCTGTCCATGAAAGGGTACTCTGATTTATCAGACACCCTACTTAGCACAAGAACGCACCCCTCACGGACGGTTGTCCAACCTTCAACAGGAACCTGCTAAGACGCCGGCGTCGTAAGCACAACGCTCGCATGCTGATCGCTCCTGCATTGACAGGCTGCTGCAAACAGCTTTGTTTTTCCACGGACGTGGCTCGAAGCCAGAACCCCAGGACATCTGGCAGGTATGTGCTGGCAAACTATCCCCAACTTCACTGCCACAACCGAGCATGATGCGATGGGGTCCAAGGCCAAAACCAGAGTACGTGGTGTTGCCTGCTAGCTAGCTGCTGGCTGTGCACCATTCCAGAGAGGAGATCATTGGCGATGACGTCACTTGTGATTCCACCACTTTTTTGGCCATGTAGGAATTTGTTGTTCGCATGTCAGCGGTAGACTGCACCTCTGTCTCTAACCTGGAGCATTTGGTGTATCAAATTGAAAAAGTGTTTTCTTGTGCCGAATTCTTTGTGCAGTCTATAAATACATCAGTGTACACCTCCTGCCGCGCTCTAGCCTACCCGGCTCTGTGCCAACATGTGGAAGACACGGCATCCCTCTTCGGGTGTCAGACGGTGTCACACAGGACCTCCCGCCTCGGTACAACATACTCCTTGGAACCAAGTTACGTGGGACTCAACAGATCACGCCTCCCCTCTGCTATATACCCCTCTTCCAAGATGAAGCTGGACGTTTCACAAAAGATGCCCTGCGAATGCAACTTTATTCCTCAGGCTTGGCCCTTAACCTCTCAACCCTCAACCTCCCAAACTCTTCAGCCCTGAGCCCGAATCCCTAAACCCTAAACATCCCTAAGCCCTATAAATCCTAATCTACTCCTATATAACCCCCTCAACCCTGAACTGTAGCTTCAACTTTCTTTTCCATTATCCAAACCCTAAACCCTATACATAATAGATATATGTAACCCCGATATAACCCTGACATAGCTCCTATATCCTAATAATATCCCCCTTAATAACCCCTACAGTCGTCCCCTTTATATATAACCCTTTTGAATGAGTTTATACTATAGCTCATATAACCTGTATATCAAAAAAACCCTGAGCGCAGGAAAAAAGCCTCGGAAGCGAAGCACTGGCTGGGGGCCAATGGACAGAGGTCCTCAGGGTTTTGATAGCCCACATGAATTACCCCAGGGTTTAAGGAGCTAATAAGGACCATATAGGGCTTAATAAGCCCTAATTGGCTTCTAAATAGGGGGGGGTACCTTTGGGGGAAGGGGGACGTTTGGGGGGAGTACTATTTATGGCCCCTCACATTACCCTAGGAAGAAAAAAAAGGATCTTAGGAACCCCATACCCCAAAAAGATCCAAAAAGTATAAAGGATCTAAAAACATTGATCCAGTTTTCTGGTTTAGGGTTTAGGGCTCTCACGGTTTAGGGTCTAGGTTCATGGACCCAGCCTTCTGGAGTCTTTAGCATACTGGGGGTGTAGGGAAGAAATAAGGGAGTCTTTTAGATGAGGATTATGTAAGGAGTATACTCCCTTATTCCTTTACTACATCTCACTAAGGTATTCTGAAAAATAACCTCGCCCAAGTGTCCAAAGCAATGGGTTGTTGTCGGACAGGCTCCCTATGGTTGCAAGCGTTTGTGGCAAAGGATGACACAGCTGTTAAAAAGGGGTTTGTTGTCAGCAAGCGGGCTTCGATTCAGTCGCAGAGGCACTGAAACCCTGTTAGAAGCACATATTTTCCAGACGGACATGCGCTCAAATAGATTGTGTAGCAAAGGATGATAACTGCGAAGGGATTCCATAGGGCATATAAGGATATAAAGGGCTCAGAGCCAAAATGACCAATAATTCAGAATCAAATGGAGAAGACGATGGAACATGAAGTGGCAACTGGGTTTAGAGAGGGGATGAGAGGGGTTTGTAGGGCTGTTGAAGGAAGGCCCCATATCTAGGACAGTTGTGGAATAGTGCGGGATCTGCATGCAGGGGATTACTTGCTATATTTATCAATGTATGGAGGTGTATCAGTCTTCAAGGCGATGCTTGCACTGTAGATTCAATCAAGTGAGCTCGTAGTCAATACTACTTGTGAAGGTTTTGCAAACGCGTGTTTTGTTGGCTCCATGTTCAAGATTGCAAAAAAGCAGAATCAAGCCGTTCAAGTCACATGATCATCTGCTCACACCGCTTGCATCCGGAAGGGCCATGCCCAAGTTTACCAACCTTTTCTGTTCGGGCAGGCACTTTTTATTCATGATGCAGGTTTCGAAGCAACCCCTTCAAAGGGACCCCTACTTTCTGGAAACCCAGATCCCTAGAGGCCACTGAGGGCTGGGCATTGGGCTGCCGCAAGGCGGGGCGCAATTGTGTCCACGATAGACCTGGCAACAATGGAGATTGTACTGGGACCGTACGAGCGTCTGTAGAGACTATGCTTGTGCACTATCCTCGTAAAAAAACAGCACGGTTTTGTAGGGAAAAGTTGCCTGAGCTAGTTCTTTATCCTCAGGGCACCTCCCATTGAACGTGAGAGTTAAGTGTAGTTCTTTTTTTTGCTGCTTCTGCCACTATCTGCTACTGCTACTGATGCATTTTTTTGTTCTTCTACTGTCTGCTGCTGCTAGGACGACGACGACGACTACTACTTCTACAACTACTCCTGCTCCTGCTGCTGCTTCTACTGTTCCTGCTACGGCTAGTGCGACTACCACTATCACGAGGACTACAACGAGGAGTCAGGAGGAGGACAAAGATGAGGAGTAGCATGAGTGTCCTCTTCCTGGTGGTTACAACCTCATTACTACCAGAATTATGCCACAGTCACTGTCTCTAAGACTTGTACCATCTCTCGTGCTGCTGTCAGGCGTTGCCAAGACTACAGCGGTCTTCAAGTCAGTTCCCGGTTCGACTGCCTCGGCCCGCAGCAGCGGCTGAGCGTCCGTGCCAAAAACTATGACGAAGATGGCAGAGCGATCCTGCAGCACTGTAACCGAAAAGGTTCACATATCAAAGGCATGTCGGAATCTATGATAGTTTGGATGTCCTGAAATCTGCAGGTGCCTTATACATTGACAGCAGCTGGTGGTGAGGTGTAGGATACCTCTTCCAACCTGCAAACCCAACATCTACCTGCGAGTGGAGTCCAAACCTAACATATACTAGGGTTTCCCAAACTTAGGGGTACTTTATTGGGGTTCCCTATGACAATTATGATATTCCTGCCCTGACCTGGTTTGCTTTCTGTTGCCCACCCAAAACCTGTCCTCCCCTGTGGCCTTTTTTCGTAAACCACAGGAGTCTTGATAGGACTCCTCTTCACGTGCCATGTATGTTCGGACGGAGAGTTTCTCAGGGGACCTCCCAATAAAAGGACTCCTTTTAAGGGAGGCATTCTGAGGGAGCCCCAGCTTAGGGGTTCTTAGAGGGTTTGTCTTTCTCTGGGGATCTACCTAACCCAAAACCCGTTTTTAAGCAACCGGCTTTGATGACTGGCGGCAGCCAGGAACAACTCCCCTTTAAGAGGCTCCCGTGGCAAGATGAAACATGCAAAGTAGGAGGCATCACGTACTCTTATGTCGGACAGGCCAAACGTTGCAGCACATCGTGCTGAGTTTGAGGAATGATATCACAAAGGAACATGCGACGACAACTCTGCCACACCCAAGCAGCCAGAGCTCACTAAACCCCAAACCCTGTACCCTAAACCCTAAGCCCTGTATCCGAAACCCTAAACCCTCTATCCTAAACCCCAAAACCCCATATCCTAAACCTTAACATGGTCTCTCGGGGCCTTGGTGGGAATAGGGATGACCAGGCCGCACTCCGACTGCCGCGGCACTACCAGCCTTGCTTCGGTAAAGTTCCCCAAACTAATCACCTCCCCTTTCTATTGGTACTATCATGGGTTTAGGGTTTAGGGATCACTATCATTGTTACTAGTTGCCATTATTAGTACTATCAGGCAGTATTAGTATTAGCATTACAACTACGATTGTGACTTATTACCACCCCACCCCTGACATGGGAAGTTTTCCCTAATATACAGTGGTACCACATGGGTGGGGGGTTCTTGTTAGGAGGGTGGGTTTACCATTAGGGGGAAAGGATTAATGTGAAACCAGAAAAGAGGCCCAGCCCAGCGTGGAAACACACATGGGCAGCGTTCCAGAAGGAAGGCAATCTTTTGGGCCTTGTCATGTTTTGGGTTCTTACTGGTTTAGGGGAGTGTGATTTTGAAGTTGGCGTCCGTTCTGCCAAATCCCCCACTAGCCCATCGCTGAAAATTGCAAGGATGCTGCCGACTTGTGGTTTTATTGCACAAGTGCACACAAGATTCTGCGCCGAATCTTGGCAACGGTTGTCCTGCTTGTGGCGGTGGTGGTCCTGCAAATTATATATCGCTGAGGGCCCGGCCCCGGGCACAAAGTCATTGGCGGCGGAGATTCGGAGAATGGCAGAACTCGGTCGAAACAGGACCAAATGTTAGCATTCGGAAGTCAATTCTGATTGATCGATAAGTTTATCATTGAAGAAGAGCCAGCTTGTCATGATGTCAGCCTGGGTCCATGTCAGCTAGGGTCCTTCTCTCTTGTCACGAGGAGCAAGTCTTTGCGAGGATGCAATGAAGGTTGTAGGTCAAAGGCCTGTCTGCACAAACCTGCGACAGGAGCCGTGGCCTCTTGCTGCTGGGAGCAAACGCACTTTCTAAAACAGAACTGCTTGGCCGGGCAGCTGCCGGCTACAAGCTGAACCCTCTGCCTCAGGACAGAAGCCCGATTTGAGTCAAAAAGGCACATGCTGCCGTCTGACGCTGCAAGTCTCTAAAGCAGAAGATCGCCGATCATTCCCCCAAAAGAAGGCTGTTATCATGGCTGTTAACACTTCGAAGTTGTAATCTGCAAGAGGCAGATGCAGGCCTCAGAAGGGATCCCTTTGCCAGTGTTGACTGCAGCGTCTTGGACCCCTCATTCGACAATTGCCCGCGGCGTGTAGCTGAGGTTTATCAGGCATTTACGCCTGGTCCTGAACCCGTAAACCATGTTGGCTGGCACCGCCACGTCGATCTTCTTCGGGTTGGGCAGCCCTAATGTCAACTTCGGATTATTAATGGGGGTCGTATTAGAGCTAAATCAGGCCTGAACGGAATAATAAAAAGGGGGTCGTATTAGAGCTAAATCCGAGCTGA